>DF368033.1:5879-20820 GCA_000787875.1 Solanum virginianum
GATCATATCAAAGCTTAATTTGAACTAGGACATGCCAAAAGGAAAAGGGGTACTTTACATACCTCAAATGCCCTCCAATCCAATCCAAATGCAAACTCAATCTAGCTTATGCTTCGGGATGTCCAATGTCTACAAACAATTCATAACAAGGCCAAATAATTAGCTAAGGACTTTTTGGCATTAAATTCCAAATTTACCCTTAATCCTACGAAAAATTTGATAGCATTTTTCCCTATAAAATAAGCCACCCTGAGAATCCATCTAGGCTCAATCAACAACAACAACAATAACAACAATAACCCAACAACATCCATAACCAATTCAAAAGTAACATAACAACAATAACTTTCTTTATCACCACTTAACCATATTCATAATTTTGATTAACATACTATATACACATGGATGGTTTCTAATCATTCTTTTTGCCCTACAATGATCATAATATGCTAGCTAGGCATTTATTCATAGTTTCAACACAAGACGACATAACACAACTTGTACATACTCATACGGCCCATACATCTTTACACACAACTCATTTCCAACATTCCGTATTTCATGATCTTCTATCATTTTAACATACTACAACATATATACAACTTTTATAACACATCAAACAAAATTGAATCTTACCTTTCTCATCAACTCCACAATAGGCTAGGGTTTTTCAAAAAGTGAGAAACTAGATAATTTCTTGTTCCAACAACGCTTACACACCACTTAAGGGCCCCAATATAGTAGGTTTGTATCATTAAAATAATTTTGGAGTGAAGAGAAATGAATTACCAATTTCCAAGGGCTAGGCCGGGAGGTTCTTTGGTTTTCTTAGCTTTGGGCTTCTTGAATTTTCTAAGTATAGAAGATAAGGAAAATGAAGTGATAATCTTGCACACATGTATACATGTATATAAGAAAGACTAGAAGAAATTTCCACATGTCTTACCTCTTGGTGAACCCCTCTCTAGATTGTTCTCTAACTTTCTCTCATGTTTTCTAGGTTTTTCTAAGGAATTCTCTATGTGCGGGAAATTGTAAAATGATAAAGATCATCTTTTGTACATATATCACAAGTCCTGGCCAAGTGTGCATAGCCCACATCACACTTGGTCTAATAAGAAGTTAGCACAACTTCAAGTAGGACCCACCTAATCTTTAAGACCCCAACTTTCAAAAATTCCACTTGGATCCTAAACTTTTCAATAATGTCACTGTGGTCCCAAGCTTTCCGATAATGCCACTTTAGTCCCAAATTTTCCTAATTGTTCCAATGGATGAAATGCGGGTTCTAACATCCTCCCCCCTTAGAACATTTATCCTCGAATGTTAAACTGGCCTTATGAATTACGTAAATAATTTAAAGGGAAGTTTCCCTTCAGCTACCATAATAACACATCCAATAATCAAAAATTTACTTGCCCAGTAACAAAGTTTGACAAAAGGATTAAATTACCTGTAGGCACTGAAAACAAGTGAGGATATTTCTTCTTTATTTACTCTTCTGCTTCCCATGCCATTTCCTCTTTGTCATTGTTTCGCCATAGCACCTTAAAAGGAGCCACATCTTTGTTTCGCAACCTTTTTATCGAACTTCATAACACCTTTCATAGGTGATACTTTAAGGAATACTCAATTACCAACTAAAAATTCTAAATGTTGATGACGATTATTTACACATGATTTCTGCCAACTCTGGTCGCTAATAATCACTCCCGAATGAGTTTCACTTCATTCACTGCCTGCTGGATCACATTTGGATCAATTAACTCGATCTCTCCAACAGTAAACCAATAATCGCTCCCGAATGAGTTTCACCTCATCCATTGCCTGCTGAATCACATTTGGATCAATCACCTTGGTCTCTCCAACAGTAAACCAATCGATCGATGAGTTTAATATGCCTAGCTTGGGGTTTAAAGGCTCATGTTGAACTCTGGATAGGCTTTTAGTTAGTATATCTGTAGCGAAGCAGCTAAATTTTGCTTCTCCCAAGTAAATCCTTGTTTGTTCCGCAGCTTCAAGACTATTCAACTTCTCTTGCTACTCAGTTTGATACTTCTACAATTCACTAGTTATCTCAGATAGTGACTGCTTCAAAGCATCACGCTGCTGAACTAATGCCTTTCCTTTTGTCATAGCCAAGCTACACTTCTCTTTGGTGGTAGCATACCTTGCTCTCTCCTTTTCAATTTTAGCATTTAGCTTTGTAATTTCAGCATTTGCATTCTCAACCATCAATTTATGTTTATTAAGTTCCTCAGACAGTTTTCCATTTTTATCGCTTAAAAAAAACTCAAATGTTGGTTTAGATTCACTTCTCTTGTTCTAAATTCAGCCAATGTATCATGTACAACAACCAACACCATTTCATCCTGCATATCATAGTCTGGTGCAACTTCAATTAACCTCCATCTAAGTTGGTTAACTTCAGAAAGAAAAGCATTATACTTCTCAACTAAGAATGAGGTCCTATTCTTGACATGATACATTTTTCCTATTACTGACTCATCAGAGAATTCTTCTTGAGGAACCACTGAAGCAAGAGAAGCGGGACAGAGTTACTTGAAACCATATTATGAGCTCAACAGCGGGATTATATCCATTAGCCCTTTTCTCTCCAATTTTTTCTTGGACCTATGGTAATCAGCAAGATATCCTACCAACTTGTAGCATACTACAGAACTCACATACCACATTGTAGTTTTTCTCAAGTTGTAAAAGTACTTCTCTAGCATAAAAGGCCATATCAGGATTACTACTCTCACTTACTACAGGGCTTGCTCCTTCGGGCAACTTGGATCTTTCTCGGAGCATCTGTAAAGCAACCTCATTTAGTAAGAAAAGGGTCACCCAGATAACACATCTCTATCGCACGATCTAAGAGCCCAACACACTAATAAATAAGACTCTACTAAACACGGTTTGCGGACACTCCGTGGATGAATCGCTCTGATACCATCTCTGTCACGACCTGATCCCACGGGTCATGACTAGTGCCCGGATGGGCACCCAAATGCAATCACCAAACCGAATTTCAAGTAGGTGGCTTATGCCAACATAAGTATCAAACCTATTACCTAATATGATCAAACATATCTAAAAATTTTATGGAAATTTTTTGACAGATTTGCAAATACTTCCCAGATTATCTGAAAATGACCTGCATACCAGAAAATGCCAACATAGTCCAAACGGAATCAACAGAATCTCAGATGTGCATATATGGGCCAACAAGGCCGCTACAGTGGGTAAAACCGCTTATCAGACATATCAAACGTATCATGCAAGTCTAATCAGATGGACTAGGCATAATTCACACGTGTTTGTATCCACACACCTCTAAACAAACTAACAGAATCATAGGACGGGACAGCGCCCTGTCGTACCCCTGAACCAATATATATAATGAAATGTAAAAAAATATGCATATATATCAAAAGTGGGCTCCGAAGTAGGGGATCACTTTAAACAGCAGAAGGGATGTCCTAAGCTGATAGATCACCAAACTGTTCTTCGGTACCTGCGGGGATGAATGCAGCCCCCAAAGAAAGGGGGTCAGTACAAAGTATGTATCGAATATGTAAAGCAAAATGTCCAGAATATAAATTGAAATAGTAATTAAATCAAAAACATAGTAAGCCGATGCATATCCGAAATATCAAAATACTTTCTTTCAAAAATACCAGATGCATATCCAAAACCACAAAATACTTACTTTCCAAAAATATAAATCATGCATAGGGCACAGGAAATATGGTCGCCCACCTGTCAATGGCGCCATAACATAGCATATCACCAGAATGTTGCAAATCTCTGAATCCCCATCACATATCAAACATAGGATAAGTGAGTCAGGCGCTACGTATCGCCGTCCCTGTCTCACATATCATCATACAGAAGTAGCATAAGTGAGCCAGGCATTACGCATCGCCATACCTGTCTCACGTGCTCCAATACAAAAATGGCATAGGTGAGCCGGGCGCTACGTATCGCTATTCCTATACTCACCGTCAAGCATCGCCTAACACCAAAACATATCATAGTTCGCACGACAACCAACCGGCCCGGGAACCGGTGAACGGTATCATAATAGGCACGAGCAGTGTTTTGAGTAATCACATGCATGAAAATCATTATCATAAATCCAAAAGTGAAGTAAAATATTCATGTTTGAAATCAAAATAATATTTACTACAAATTCTTTCCAAGTTCCCAAAATGGCATAAAAGGGCATCGCAGGACCCATGGCCGGTGAGAACCCGAGCTGGCCTAACTTACGAGGAATATACTCATCCTAGATCATACAACTCTTATAAGGCATTTCAAAACCATTTTCAAGGCAATTCGAGCTTTTTATCAAAAGTTATGGACATTTAAAGTTTAAAATCAATATATAATCAATTCTTTCAAAAATTACTCAAATTTCACATATTCTTACAACTTACAAATTTCAAAGACATAAGAGTCAAGATTATGATAAAATATCATAAGAATGCCAAGGAACAAATACGGATCATACACAAGCTCGAACTGCGAGAGTAGAGTTCCCTCGAGGATCATATCAAAGCTTAATTTGAACTAGGACATGCCAAAAGGAAAAGGGGTGCTCTACATACCTAAAACGGACTCCAATCCAATCTTAATGCAAACTCAATCCAACTTATGCTTCGGGACATCCAAAGTCTACAAACAATTCAAAACAAGGCCAAACAATTAGCTAAGGACTTTTTGGCATTAAATTCCAAATTTACCCTTAATCCTACGAAAAATTGAGCAGCATTTTTCCCCTTAAAATAAGTCATCCCAAGAATCCATCTCGGCTCAATCAATTAAAAAAACCCAACAACATCCATAACCAATTCGAAAGTAACATAACAACAATACACTTAACCATATTCAAAATTCTGGTTGACACACTATATACACATGGATGGTTTCCAATCATTCTTTTCACCCTACAATGATCATAATATGCTAGCTAGGCATTTATTCATAGTTTCAACACAAGATGACATAACACAACTTGTACATACTCATATGGCTCACACATCTTTACACATAACTCATTTCCAACATTTCATATTTCATGATCTTCCATCATTTTAACATACTACAACATACATACAACCTTTATACTACATCAAACAAAATTGAATCTTACCTTTCTCATCAACTCCACAATAGGCTAGGGTTTTTCCAAAAGTGAGAAACTAGATAATTTCTTGTTCCAACAACACTTCCACACCACTTAGGGGCCCCAATATATTAGTTTTGTATCATCAAAATAATTTTGGAGTGAAGAGAAATGAATTACCAATTTCCAAGGGCTAGGCCGAGAGGTTCTTTGGTTTTCTTAGCTTTGGGCTTCTTGAATTTTCTAAGTATAGAAGATAAGGAAAATGAAGTGATAATCTTACACATATGTATGCATGTATATAAGAAAGACTAGAAGAAATTTCCAAATGTCTTACCTCTTGGCCAACCCCTCTCTAGATTGTTCTCCAACTTTCTCTCATGTTTTCTAGGTTTTTCTAAGGAATTCTATATGTGTGGAAAATTGTAAAATGATAAAGATCATATTTTGTACATATATCACAAGTCTTGCCCATCATACTTGGTCCAATAAGAAGTTAGCACAACTTCAAGTGGGCCTCATCTAATCTTTAAGATCCCAACTTTTAAAAATTCCACTTGGGTTCCAAATTTTCCAATAATGTCACTATGGTCCCAAACTTTTTGATAATGCCACTTTAGTCCCAAATATTCCTAATTGTTCCAATGGATGAAATGCGGGTTCTAGCGGATTCCTTGAAGGTCTGCTGAAGACATAAGCAGCTATCTTAAGAATAATCTGGAAGCTCGATCCTGTAATGAGAAAAGTCTAACCAGAGGTATCAAGCTCGCACACTACAAAAATGTAGCAAGGGATGAGTACCAAATACCACGCGGTACCTAGCAAATGGAACTAACTTAAAGTAAAATAATAAAGAACCAACCAACTCCTAACATCCAACCACATATCGCCAGACAACAAACCTACACTCAGAAAAGTCCTAGCATAATATATATATTTATATACATATATATCATATGTGGAAATTTACTAGAATATAGATATAATCATCACTTAGCATCATGCCTCTAAGGGTCACACTCTCACAACCATTCTGCAGTACAATAATTCATAACCTTCACGATTACACTATCCAAAATTCTATGATCAAAGCCTATAATAATATAATTCTCACTATTCCACTTTCAAGTCATGGAGGAAAATTCTACAATTTGTCAAGTTCTCGCTAATTCATCAAGTGTCATTAAGTCAATACCAAAACTAATCATGAAAAGACATAAACAAGTAAAATAGTATAACGAATAGCCAATCTCAATAGCACACCATATAATCATAACAAGCCAGAGCATTATGGGATGAAATGAATGTCGTGAGATGCAAATGGTGCAATGCAATGTCAATTAATAGTGATACACTTTTGTCCTAGTAATACACACCTGCTGCCTCGTAGACCGGGACCCATGGGGGCCTCACATGGACCATGTATCCGCCGGAACCATTTTTCTTCGGCAATTTTCATTTCATATCTAGCCGGAACCATTTCCCTTCGGCTTTTTGTTTCTTCTATTTTTCACTAGCCGAAACCATTTCCCTTCGGCTTTTCATTTCTTTTCTTGGATCATCTAGAAAACACATAACAAATGCACAAAGTCAATGGAAATGGGCATGTTCACACAATAATGAGGAAATGATAAATATTAATACAATTCATAACAACATAGTCTCGATACAAACTCAATAATATATCTTAAAATAGAATTTTCATCCCTTAACTACACTTTTCAATCAAATACTATAAATGTTGCAATATCTTCAATCTCAATAACATCCTAACCTTAACAATATTCACACCTAAAAATAAGTATCACTTCGACATCAATAACAAATAATCACTATTTTCACCTACACTAAATCTCTATCATTAATTCACAAGTCAAATATCACCATATGATTATTACCCAATTCACAATATTTCAATCAAAGCCTACATAAATTCATCTCTACCCCAAAATACTCAATTGTCTACACATTAGAGAAATATTTCAATCAAAGCCTACATAAATTTATCTCTACCCCAAAACACTCGATTGTATACACATTGGAGAATACAAGGTTCAACATATTTAATAAATTGTTAGAAATCCACTTGCCTTAGTCGCATCATGATCAATCAAACAGTTGAGCCTTTCCCTTTCGAATGGAATTTGTAGCACTACGATCTAGTCAAATAATAATCACAATAAGATTTCGAAACTTACACTACCCATATTAATATACATCTAGCCTAGACCCAAAAATTAACCTATTCTATAGTTCATTCTCAAGATTTCAAGCCTAGAATTAAGTTTTAAATTATCTTATATGAACACAAAATATATATGCGTATATACGCATCCTAAGATACCTTAAACAACGAATCCAAAGCACTGAGCAGAGATATAAAGATGAGGAAAGAAAAGAAAGGGAAAACAAGTGCACTACAGGGTACTTGATTAGTTGATTCCCATAATTAGTTAACATTACATGCAAGGCACAACTTGAATACATTAACTTTAACAATAATAATTTAAACTATTACCTGCAACTGTCGCTTCCCTCTTCTGCTTTTACTTTCTTTCTTTGATGCTTAATCTGTTCTCTATTGGGCTGCGCGTGTAGTCCTTTTCTTATATAGTTATTAATTATTATTATTTTTTTAAACCTATTATAACTAAAAACCCTACTAACCTATTTTAATAAATATACTGTAAGTAGAATAAGATTACCTAGACCTACTATAAGTAGGATAAGTAATAAATATATAACTTATCACTTTTACCCACTAATTAATTCAATTATCTAAAATTACTTCTCGAATTAATAATAAAACTATTGAATGGTCCAAAATGCCCCTAGAAAATTCACAAGATAAATATTTTATAATATACAAAACTCTATATGTCAAAATGACTTAATGGGTCATTACATTATCCACCACTAAAAATCATGTTCGTCCTCGAACATAAGACAAAGGGAAGTGTCTCATTACAAGTAACCAATAGCCTGACATACAATTCTCAAAGTCGTTAATTGCTCCCACGTGACCTTATTTCTGAGATTCGTTACATCAAAACGCACAAGCAGAATCATACTTATAACCCAATATGAAATTTGTCTTCCAGGAGTAATACCAGGTTAGAGGCTTGCCGATGAACTAAACTTGAATTATAATTTCCAATTGCAGTATACCAATCATCCCAAACCTCATCTAAGTTCCATTTCCTTCACATAATCCTCCCTGAACTTAAGCTACACAATTCTAGTACTTTGACAATATATAGTTGTAAGATAAAATTTAATTAAATCTGACAGCTAGTGAATGACACTCCCAAATTTATAAAGCCTCAAATAACACTACTCGGATGCTGGGACAGTAGCTGAATCAAGTATGGTGCCCTATTCACGAGTCGTAGCTATTCAATTTCATCACGATAGTTTATGTTAACCTCTATGTATGAAGCAGTACCATACAATCCAAAGTCATCAATGACACATATGAACTCATAAGTCCTCTCTATAATGCTTCCATGAGTCACCTATTATGATTGAGCAATCCAGCCTAATATGAACCACCAAATTCTCTCATATCACTATTTTTCATTCCAACCCAAGCCAAACTTGCTAAAAAGAAGTTGATAGTCTTTCATAGCCCGATGTTGAGTCAAATTACCTCACATTATCACAAAAACTCAAAGCAAAAATTCATATAATTTAAAACTCTAAAACATGGGCCCATCTATAATGTCTAATCTTCTTCATCTTTCTTTACCTGAATTTGTCATAAATGCTATGAGGATGTCTGAATGTTTAACCCATGCTCATAGCCCAATCTTAGATGCTCAAATTCTTTAATGCCCAAGGTTTATGTACTCGCTCCTAACACATTTATTGTTATTATTCCTTAGAAAAACTTACACAATAGATTGCCTTTTACTTTACCCCAAACTACTCAAATGAAACTTTATTTAGTCCCTTTACCATCAAAGTAACAGAATCTATAATCAAAGTTATGCTCCAAACCCCTTCAAAATGCTCAGTAACTAACGTATCATATCATTTTATTGCCTAACTAATCCGTTCCTTAACAGAATCAACTATCGTAAGTACAATGTACCATGAAATTCTGGATCCTGATTCACACAATGCAATTGATTCTTTCTCAATCATGATTAATACACTTCTTGAATATCTTTAAGATTGCATATCCTACTCTTCACCAATTGTTTGCTCATATACCTTGTCGTATTCATTATTTGCAACCCAAGTTGTACTAGTTACTGAATCAAACACCATAAAGAAACCCATCCTCAACTCAAGCCAACCCTGTACCTTATTGTATCTATTATTTGCAACCCAAGTCGGACTTGTTACTAAATCAAATACCATAAAAAAACTCATCCCTCAACTCAAGCCAACCCTTGTAGACTTCTCTCACATACCTTACCCAATAATTTATTAGCCCCACTTATAGTATCTTTCCATATGTTGAACAAGGTAACTAAAGTCATGGCAAACAATAAAAGTGCACTTATGATTAATATGGTAGCCCAATCCCTAGTCATACAAGCAAAATTTACTACCTCCACCAATCATCTACATTCACTTACTCACTATCAACTCTATTTATATTTATAGAAGTGAACTTGTCAAAACCTTATTAGTCCATAGACTTATTATCTAAATAACGAAGGGCTCCTCTTGGCTCCCAATGAAGTCACAAGTCCTTATAGTGATCTGTAGAATAAAATCCACACTTAAACCTATTAATACACATTCTAAGATTCACCACTACAACTTTCCTTATAATCCATTCCAAGCCCAAACATTCATAGTAACAACCAATTGATTCTCTCCAAATATGGTAATGTCGAACTCCACTAACTAGGTAAGTGCAACAATGGATAACTCTTTAGTAACTAGTGTCCGCTCTCAATGATCAACGCATCTGTCCTTGTATATTACTAGTACCACATTAGAAGTCCCACCAGATCCACCACTAGAATGTATCATATCCTCTAAGAAGTTCATGCTTAAATGGTTAATACTTTTGTCTCATTGAATGACTATCCCACATACTTGAATTAGTTCTATCTCTTACCAAAACAATATACCTTCAACTGTCTAAGAGCATAAGCTGCCACTTTCCCCTTTTTACACCAAAACTCCACCCAAGCGAACTCCAAGTGCATCACATCAGACTGTAAAATCAACATCTTTCTCTAGCGATGTCTAAATTGGATCTGTAGATAATAAATATTTGAGCTGTCGAAAGTTGTCCTCACACTCTTCCGATCAAAAGAACAAGGTATTCTTCTAAGTGAGCCTGATCAATGGGGTTGCTATAGAGGAGAAGAATGAGTCACTTTTAATAACTAGCTAGGCCCACTAACAATGAATATCACACCTCCGAACTCAGCCGAAACTCACATTTGAAATAAAACTTGGCACATAGCATCTCCCCTCTAAGCCGTTTGAAGCACAACCCTCAAGTGTCATTTATGATCCTCTTTGGCATTGGAGTGCTCCAATATATCATCGATGAAAATAAAAATAAGGAACCCAATTATAGTTGGAGTACACCCTTCCTCAACTCCCTAAATGAAGCTAGGGCACTGGCTATCCCAAAAGACGTCATAAGCGACTCATAGTGCCCACACATCGTCCGAACAACTATGAGGCCGGTCGGTTCGAGTGTATAACCTGGAGTTTGATTCTTTGGCTCGTTATGCACCAGCTCATGTTTCCAGCATAACAGACCATATCCATCGTTATATTGTGGGGCTGGATTCATATTATGCTGACAGATGTCTGGTAATGGCGATCTAGCCAGGGATAGATATTGCTCGCATCCAGGCCCATGCCCAGGGCATGAAGAGTCATTGTCGAGGGCACCAGGGGGAGAGAATAGATGATAGAGGGTCGTCCAAAATGGCTAGGTCAGCTGGTTCAGCTACAGATTTTTAGGGTAGATAGTTTCAGCGGCAACAGCCGGGTGGTCATATTCCTCGACCGGCTCGGAGCACACCTTCTTAGACTCCTAGTAGGAGACCAGCTAGTGCTAGTTAGATAGGAGCCGGGCAGAGTTCCAATAGTCAGTCGGGACTTCTCAGACCCCTATGTTAGCATTATAGGAAACACCATCTGGAGGAGTGCTTCCGTGATACGGGAGCTTGTTTTACTTGTGGTTGGCAAGGCCACCAGATGCGGGATTGTCCTGAAAGAGCCAGTGTGGAGGAGCCAGCCCAAATTTCTGGCGCAATTGGAGCTTCTTCTTCAGCCTCAGTAGGGTGGTCATATTCCTTGATCGGCTCTGAGCACACCTTCTCAGACTCCTAGCAGGAGACCAGCTGGTGCTAGTCAGACAGGAGCCGGGCAGAGTTCCAGCAGACAGCCGAGATTTCTCAGACCCCTATATCAGCATTATGGGAAACACCATCTGGGAGAGTGCTTCCGTGCTATGGGATCTTGTTTTACTTATAGTTAGCGGGGCTAATAGATGTGAGATTGTCCTAAGAGAGCCAGTATGGAGGGGTCAGCCCAAACTTCTGGCGCAATTGGAGCTTCTTCTTCAGCCGCAGTAGCCATGTGCCCTACGGGTCGAGGTACTCCAGCAGTAGTAGGTCGCGACAAAGGTTGCGGTGGTGCTCTAAGTTCTAGCAGTCCTTTGAACCACATCTATGCTCTAGCTACTCGACAGGATCAGGAGGCATCTCCTAATGTTATCATAGGTACACTACTTATTTGTTCTCGGGCTATGTATATGTTGATTGATCCTGGTTCTACTTTGTCATTTATTTCTCCATTGGTTGCTTGCACAATTGATTTTGAGTCTGAATCAATTGAACCTTGTGTGGTTGCTACGCCGATAGGAGAATCTATTATGGTTAGTAAGGTTTATAGAAACTGTCCGGTATCTATTTATGATCATTGTACTTAGGCTGACTTCATAGAATTAGATATGATGGATTTTGATGTAATTATGAGCATGGATTGGCTAGCTTCTTTCTATGCTAAGGTGGATTGCCAAAAGAAAGTGGTCTAATTCCATTTTCTAGGAGAACCAGTGCTTGAATTGTCGGGTAATATTGCAACGCCGAGGGGTAAGTTTATTTCGTACCTCAAGGCTAGCAGAATGATCAGAAAAGGGTGTCTTTAACACTTAGTTCGAGTACATAACCTGAATACTGAGTCTCCAACTCTCCAGTCTGTCCCTATAGTTAATGAGTTTCTAGATGTATTTCGGATGAGCTTCCTAGCCTCCCTCCTTAACGAGAAGTGGAGTTTGCTATTGATTTACTGCCCGACTCTCAGCCTATTTCAATTCCTTTATACAAAATGGCACCACAGAATTAAAGGAATTGAAGGAGCAGTTGAGGGATCTCTTAGATAAAGGCTTTATATGGCCTAGCTCCTCTCCCTGGGGAGCTCCGGTGGAATTGAAGAAGCAGTTAAGGGATCTGTTAGAGAAAGGCTTTATTCGGCCCAGCAACTCTCCCTGGGGAGCTCCGGTATTATTTATAAGAAAGAAGGATGGATCGCTGCGAATGTGTATTGATTACCGATAGCTAAATAAGGTAACCATAAAGAATAAATACCCCCTCCCTAGGATTAATGATCTATTTGACCAGTTGCAGGGAGCTAAGTGTTTCTCAAAGATAGATTTGCGATCACGTTATCATCAGGTGCGAGTGCGAGAGGAAGATATTCCTAAAACAGCGTTCAGAACTCGATATGGATATTATGAGTTCAGAGTTATGTCATTTAGTCTGACTAATGCTCCAGTAGTATTTATGGACCTTATGAATAGGGTGTTCAGACCGTTCCTGAATGTATTCATTATTGTGTTTATTAAAGATATTCTGGTTTATTCGCGACCGGAGAAGGATCATGTCGATCATCTTAGAATGGTCCTTGGTACTCTTCGACCAAAGGCTATATGCTAAATTCTCTAAATGTGAGTTTTGGCTATCTTCGGTAGCATTCTTAGGGCATGTTATAGGAGCTGACGGCATCCGGGTGGATGCCCAGAAAAATAAGGCCATGAAGAATTGGCCTTTGGGGTTAGCTGGCTATTACAGGAATTTTATAGAGAAATTTGCTTCTATTGCTACACCTTTGACAAAATTAACGCAGAAAATAGCAAAGTTCCAGTGGTCTGAGGCCTATGAGCGCAGTTTCCAGCTTTTAAAGGAGAAATTGACTACAGCTCCAGTATTGACCTTTCCTGAAGGTCCGGACGGGTATGTAGTTTATTGTAAAGCTTCTCGTATAGGTTTGGGATGTGTATTAATGTAGCGTGGCCAAGTGATAGCCTATGCTTCCCAGCAGCTTAAGAAGCATAAGCAAAATTATCCTACTCACGATCTAGAATTGGCTGCGGTAATCCATGCGCTAAAAATTTAGAGGCATTATTTGTATGGCATTCATGTTGACATATACATAAATCACAAAAGTCTCCAGTATTTATTTAAGCAGAAGGAGTTGAATTTTTGGCAATGACGGTGGTTAGAATTGCTAAAAGACTATGACATTGATATTTTCTATCATCCGGGGAAAGCCAATGTAGTAGCAGATGCGCTCAGTCGCAAGTCTATGGGTAGTATGGCTGAAACACCCCTAGAAAAGAAGAAGATATCATGACATCCAGCAGTTAGCTAATCTTGGAGTGCGTCTGGCAGATTCTGGTAATGCAGGAGTTTCTGTTTGAGGGCTAGCCGAGTCTTGTATTGTAACAGAAGTTAAGCAGCGACAGTACAAAGATCCTGTCTTGGTTCAATATAGAGATATGGCCATGGCTAAGGGACAAACTCCATTTGAGCTCTCGTCCAAAGGAAATTTACTTTTCAGAGGCAGGTTGTGTGTACCAGATATTGCAGGTTTACGGCGTTAGGTTTTGGGCGAAGCATATTATGCCCGTTATTCTATTCACCCTGGGTCAACAAAAATGTACCACGACCTCAGGTACTTATATTGGTGGGATGACATGAAGCATGATATAGCAAAGTTTGTTACCAAATGTCCAAATTATCAGCAGGTGAGGATAGAACACCAGAAGCCTGGTAGGTTATTGCAAGAAATAGAGATACCAGCGTGGAAGTGGGAGATTATTAATATGGACTTTGTTATGGGTTTACCTCGTACTCCACGAAGGTATGACTCTATTTGGGTTATTGTAGATTGGCTAACCAAGTCAGCTCATTTTCCTCCAGTTCGGATGACCTACTCGGCTGAGGACTACGCCACGAACAAGCAAGAGATCTCTTTCGGGAGAGAATGGAAAAAGCATGAGGAGAATTTGAAACCATGTCCATGGAGTTTTGAAAAATCCAAACATCTGCTATTTCGGTATCTATTATTTCTGATAGAGGCGCCCAGTTCACAGCAAATTTTTGGCATTTATTTCAGGCAAGTTTAGGGACGTAGGTGAGTCTCAGCATAACATTTCACCCTCGGTCAGATGGCCAGGACGAGCATACCATTCAGACTGTAAAGGATATGTTACGAGCCTATGTGATTGATTTTCGAGTTAACTGGGATGAACATTTGCTATTGATTGAGTTTTCATATAATAATAGCTACCATTCTAGTATTTAGATGGCCCTATATGAGGCATTGTATGGTAGGAAATATCGATCACTGATCGATTGGTTTGATGTGGGTGAGACGGAGTTGATCGGGCCAGATGTAGTCCAGCAGGCTCTAGACAATGTGAAACTCTTTCGAGAATGGTTATTAACAGCTTAGAGCCAGCAGAAATCTTATGCAGATAACCATCGTCGACAGTTAGAGTTTGAGGTTGGAGACTGGGGATTTCTGAAGGTATCTCTT
>DF368031.1:1672-17992 GCA_000787875.1 Solanum virginianum
ATATAATATAGATTACCCATGCATAAATCAAGCTTTAAAGGGGACATGCACTTTCATAACTTCATAAGCCCAATCTAATTAATTATAATAGAGCTTAAATCAACTTAAAATCATCAGATAAACATAACCCATACTTCAATTGCATTTAGTAAATCATAATATTGAAAATCCAAATTTAAAGTAAACAAAAATTCATGAAAATCACTTGAATGGAATTTGGGTCTTCTTGGTTGAAAGTGACCAAGAATCAAAACTCACATACCTTGCTTAGGAAGGTAAATTTGAGAAACATTTAGCTTGAGGTTGAGACCCCAATGGAATCCTAGTCTGAATCTGGAAGATGAGACTTGGAGAGAATTTTGAGAGTTTGATTCTAAAAACTAAGGGTTAGTCTTGAATGGGGGTTAGAATTAGTGTAGGAGAGGTTTAGGAATGTAAAAGGGGGTTTAGAGGTCTTAAAAAGCCTTGGGGATGGACCAAAATTTTATAAAAACTTCAACAAAATACCTCTTTAAATTTTATTCGAAACTTGTCACTGTTGGCTTCATCGGCCGTGAAGCTCTTCATGATTCGTGAAGGCTCACTGTCCTAGCCCAGACAGGTTATATGAAAAAAGGCATAACTTCTTTCTCCAAACTTGGAATGAGGTGAATCTGGATGAATTGGAAAGCTAATTGAAAGTGCTTCAATTTGATAGGTCATAGGCCACACAGTTTTTTTATTCTAAGAGATATGACCATTTAAAGTTGACCTTTTCATCAGTTCTTGTGAAAAGTTTAGCCAAAGAAATTCCTTTGAGCTTGGCTTGATGTAGGATACCCATGATGGCCTTAAACGATATAAACAAGATTGAATTAAAGGCTTGAAAGTGAGTGTTCTTGAGCTTGAAGATTGCATGCTTAGAAAAATTTGAAGTTATTCACACGACGGACTTCACGGCCTATACCACTCTACACGGACCGAATGGTCCTCCGTACCACTCCACTTAGAAAATTCATCATGACAAGGTTCTGAGAGGGTGATCCATTACTTAGAAAATATTTCACTCTGGAAGCCATACGGGTGGCCACACGGGCCTATCACTTCACACCGGCCATGGCACTAGGTCCCCAAAATTGTGGGATTTCAAGCCAAGGCTACCACATGGCCCACCACATGGTCCATGAAGTGTCACAGGACTGTGAGGGGTACAAGTGTAGTATGACTTAGTTTAAAACTCCATTCTTAATGGACAAAGATACTCCATAGGCCAAGGGCCATTCCAAGGAATCTCTACACGGTCCATCGACCCCACACGAACCGTGTAAGCTACCATGGGGCATCACCTTGGTCCAAAACTTTTTGAAATTAAATTTTGAAGTTCCATTAAAGTCGTGCAAAGTCCAAATCCTTACAATTTTGATGGGAACATGCATTTTAAAAGGTGAAAGTTGTAGCATTTAATTCACTCCTTTGGCTTTGCCCCTATTCCATCACTCCAATTGTTTTTATTTTTCTATGTGGAGGCACAATATAATAGAAAATCACATAAGGAGATATCTAGAAAAAGCAAACTTATATAACTAAAAGACATGCGCATTTCTAGATGTCATACCGAATATTGAGTACCGAAGATTAAATAACCAAATTACCGAATATCGAATTATCAAAAAATTTTGATTCGATTAGATAATTTTATTTTTTTGTATTTTATTCCTATTCCTAAATAAAGCTATAATAAAATATGATTTGAAACTAAAATGGGTCCTATAATTTGGAAAAAGTTGTACAGTAATTAAAACAAAGAGGAACAAAATAAACGTGGTTTTCTTTTATTTTTTCCAAGGATTCCTTTGCTAGAGTAAGCATGCCTAGTCACTCCTAAAATTCATGTGACACCATTGGAAGGTTTAATCTTTTTTTGTTTTTTCCCAAAGATTACTTTGCTGGAGTAAACACGCTTGTTCACTCTTGAAATTCATGTGACACAGTTGTAAGATTTAATCTTCTTTTATTTTTTTCCAAAGATTCCTTTGCTGGAGTTAACACGCCTGTTCACTCTTGAAATTCATGTGACGCCATTGGAAGGTTTAATCTTTATATCATCTCTGATTTTACAGTTTCAAGAATTTACTAATTTAATTCTTGATTTTCTGGAAGAAAAAAGTTCTTTGTTTAGGTTATTGTTTATAAAAAAGAGGTTCAGTCATTAAGATACATTTATGCTTGTGCATTTTAATTGATAACAAAAATTAAAATATTTTAATTTTAATTTTGTATTTTCATTTAAGATGGATTCAGGGGATGGATCTATTTCAAAGAGGAGGACTAGACAACAATCTTTAAATATATGCTTGAGTTGATTAAGAAGAGGAACAAGCTGAGTGAAAGTGGTAGTTCTGCAAATGTTAGTTGTGGAAGGATAAGAAAATTGGTGGAGCCTTCTGGAGGTGAAAAGGGAAATGTGGGAAACTATGGGAGGAGGAAGTTCAGTCTAGGAACTTGTGAATCTTTCATGAATCAGCCTAATGAAATATCTGATTATGATAGTTCGGAGGAGGAGGGGAGTGATCCTGATATGTTATCATTGGGGAGGGGGCTGCTCCTATATTGAATGCAATAACTAAGGTTGTTTCTTTTACCTTAATCATGTCTAGGGTAGTAGACAAATGGAAAGATTTTACTGATAGGACTTCAAATTCTGAGTCGGAATCCAAAACATCAATTGATGATAAGATGTTATTTTGATGATGAGGAAACAGAACATGATGATGTGATCTTTCTTAAAGAGAAAGAAGAAGGAAAAAAGGAGTCGAATCGGAGTGTAGTATCTCAGCTTGTTGTTGAGGGTGAAAAGCATAACATATACTAAGTATCTTGTTGTTGAGGGTGAAAAGCACAACATATACTAAGCATATTTTCTTCACCCACACTCACTTTCCAAGTTAAAAAAGAATAATTTAAACAAAGAAAGTTGTAGCAGCCCCATTCTTCTAAGTGAGGATGAGAAGTCTGATGATGAAGAGTCAAAATCCTCATCTAAAGAGGACTGCAAGGTGAAAACTATTATTGTTCAAAAGGATGCTCTTCGAAAGAATAAGAGGAACATGCTTGAACAGTCTGAGTTTCTCAAGTTTGTTGTTGATTCTATAAAAAATATTATGGATAAAAATAGACTTGCTCCTCCTAGTGAGATGGAACAGGTTCCTGCTAAGCAAACACTTCCTTTAATATTCTGGTTTGAAGATGAGGATCCTCTTCCCCCAAGAAAAAAAGAATTGGAAAAGGAAATTGAGGATCTTTCTGTTGAAATGGATATGTGTGTCTTAGAATCACACATTGATTTTACAAATCCATCTAATTTTCCAATGCATAGTGGACAAATAAGTGACTGTCAGATGGGGAACTTGAAACGACCCCAAAAATTGCCTGAAAACGTGCCTCGGAATGCCAAAAATTTTAAATTCCATATATCTAAAAAGTTATTTTTTATTTCGAAAATCCAACTTCATATTCTTGTTTAGGGGGTCAAAATTAGGTCAAAAAGGGTCTAACCTCGATTTAAGAGCAAAAGATTGGCAATTATGAAATTCCAAAGTGCAATTTCCAGTGGGGTTTTTGCGTCACCTTCATGACGCGCCCCTGTATAGTTTGGAGACTATTTTTTTAGTTCAGTCCAAGACTTCTTTATCTTGGGCCAAAGTGTTCCCAAATGTGTTTTTACCCATACTTAGCCAAATTTCACCCTTATATCATCCTAAACATTTCCCAATACTCACTCAAACACTTAGTCATATTTTCACTCCCCCAAATCAATTCCCGAACCCTCATCCTAAGCTAAGGTTTTCCTTTAAGGTTCTTCTTCAAGCTTCAAGTTTCCATCTCCAATCTTCACCAAGCTCATCTCTAAGCTAAGGTATGTGGGTTTCTTTCATGGGTTCCTTTCACCCATGATACCCAAGCCTTCTTTTATTCAAATTGCATGATTCAAAGATGATTTATAAATTGGTCTTGATTATTATGAAATTCACTACACATTATGCTAAAGCTATGTACAATTGTGACTATTTTGCCATCTTTTGAGCTATAACTCTTTGATCTATTATAAGATTTGAGAAGGGGTTTTGATGTATATTGCTTGAGGGTGTTGTAAGGTGTTGTTTGATGGCTTTGTAATGGATTTTCTTAACTGATTTCACTTCTATATTTCATGGGGTTATACTAGCATTACACACCCTCTAAGTGTTTGATGGAATATCCGGATGTAGTTTCTTGAGGAGTTGAAGGTCCAAAGCATGATATATGATATGAATGACTATATGATAATGAAATGAGCTTATGTACATGATAAATTCTATATAAAGTATTGCATTAGACCATGCCCAATTCGGGGGGACGAAGAACAGGGATAACCTAAATAAGGGTTTGTACTCATCAACCTAGGGAAGAGTTTATACTTCTCCACCTAGTGATGGGGTGGCATCATCACTTAACCTTGATGGGGGTTTGTACTCATCAACCTAGGGAAGGGTTTTTACTTCTCCACCATGGTGATGGGGCAACATTATCACCAACCTAGATGGGGGTTCGTACTCATCCACCTAAGTGATGGGGTGACATCATCACTAACCTACCAAAGGGTTGTACATTTGGAAATCTAGCTTGGTCTTTTCTACATATATGATATCCTATATGAGCATGAGTTACTTAAGCATGTTTTACTTATGCATTGATCTTACAGGCCATATTGTTATATTATGCCTATTGCCTATTGTTATGCATTTTGATTATGATGCTTAATTCTTGTTTGCATTATATCAGATATACTTAGTATATTCAAACATACTAACGCAGACTCTATGCCTACATGATGTCACTATGTAGGAATCGAAGTCCAAGTTGATCATCCTTCTCCACATGGCTAATTCAATGCTATTCAAGCTAGTTGGTGAATCCTCTACTTCGGAGACCTTGGTCTATATTTCTCCTATTATGTATTGAGACATTCTTATTTATTGTCTAATTTGATTATGAGGGTCAGCCTAGTTACTTTTTCTTGTCCCCCACTCTTATCTATATATTAGAGGTATTTTTTGGACATATTATGTATCTATGGTATGTGCTTGACTCTTGTCTCTTGACTATGATGATATTGAAGTGTTTTTCTCTTAGCCCCAGTTTCCCCATTCTTTTATCTCTTGATTCTTATTTTATTGCTTCCACGACCAAGGATGTGTAATGATGTTCTAAGAGGCTTGCTTGGAGTCCCTTCAGGTTCCCTTTGTGTCGTGTCACATCTAGGCCCTAGGCTTTAGTCAAGACAGAACCACCATCTTGTTCTAGATGAACAAATTGGACTTATCTGTTCAGTTTGTTCATATTTCTATTTGGAGATCAAGTACATCTTCCCTCCTTTTACAAATATATAAGTCATGTTATATCAGGCACTTCTCTTTTCAATTTGGAACTCGATTTACATGATCTGCTGTGTAGTAGCTTTTGCTAAATCCTTTTATTTTGTACTGCTGCACATATTTGATTTTATAAACTCTTGCTCTTTAATTTATTTCTTGTTTACTCTTAAATTCATAAACTTCTATCATATGCAGTATTAGAGAACTTAAGGGAGGTATGGAAGAAAATATATTGGTGAGTCACCATCACTCTTGGATGTTAACGATTCAGATTTTCTGATTCTTCTGCATCCCAAGATTCTCCTATTTGTGGATAAGGAACTGTGTGGGATTTAGTTCCCCAAATTGCAAAAATGACAATGTTTCCTCATTAACGTGGGGATTTGAGTTCATGTGGACCTATATTTGTCATGACCTGGACATAGGGTGTAGGAGTAACATGGCGAATGGGAACTTGAGAGTCCCCAAAGAAGCCTCAAAGTATCCCAATTCACATCATTAGTTCAGAAGCATATTCAAATATTAAACACATAGGTATAAGGGGCAGGAAAGTAGGACTCGTTCTTTAGGGATATCATCGGGAGAGGGATTAACTTGGACTCACATAACATGTAGTACATAAAGACTAATGGGCGGGTAATTATGACTCACTATATGGAGGCATTTCAGGACTTATGATCTTCCACATTTCCATATCAAACATACATATATATCAAAATTCCCATAATTATTCCATAATAAGCATATCCAATAAATAACCATAAGGTTCAAATACAACACATAACATACAGATCTGACGAGAGTCTATAAGATGTCCAATAATGCCTTTAGTCACAAGATAGGACAAGGGCCAAGACATGTTCCGAGCTCACCCTCAAAGTAAATAACACAAATGGAAACAATATAGGTAGAGGAATGGTAGGTTGTCCTTGGAAGATAGGACTCACCACAACAAATGTCTCAATTTCGATCTAGCGTCAAATAGTGGATGAAAGTAATCTCCGACACCTACATGGTAACATCATGTAGGCAAAAATATATGTTAGTACATTTGAATGTACTAAATATGCAGGATGCAATGCATTCCACTTACTAAAACTTGTATAAATTTTAGATGGCAAAGACACATAATATAAAAAGAGACTTATAGCAAGGAATGTAATATAACAAGATGTTATGAAATTCATGATTCATGAAATGCAAATGATGCTCATATATATATATATAATGGGGATGTGACCTCAACCGATATGAGTAAGACCAAGTGAGCTATTACTTGGAATCCCGATGAAGTCCCCTCTTTGGTAATGAGGTAGTCTACTTCCCAAAGGTAAACCATACTTCACCTTACGAGTACAATACCCATTTCGTATGAAGTAACCTTCCCTAGGGGAATAAAACCAATTTCAGATAGGATTTTCACATATAGCATATCATATCATATCATATCATGTCTTCTCCTTACGGGAACAACACTTATTTTGGAGGCATCTTTCCTTACGGGAACAACTCCTATTTCAAAAAGGACCCTATGCTAGGTACATAGTTCAAGGAAGGGGAGAGGGCCCTTGGGGATAGCCCTAACACCCCTAATCCATCAATGCTAAGTCATCATCCCACAAGTATACTTATACGTATACATATACATGCTTTCGAAGAGACAATAGTCATTTTCAAAACCATTTCAATGTATCGTTGGCCTTGAAAGCCAAACACCATTCATAATAATTGATACTTAGGCTCAAATGCCAAAATCATAATTTCATAGTCATAATACTCAGGCATAGGAATAACCCATTCATATACAAGATGCTCCAAGCACCCAAAATGCTCAAAGAGCCATAATCAGAGCCATGCATGTGATCACATTCTTGTCATAACCAGTATCTTATCAAAATCATATCAACAACAACAACAACAATAACATACCTAGTGGAATCCCACAAGTGGGGTCTGGTTATCAAAATCATATCATAGAATATAATTGGGCTTAACCCACTTCTTAATTTCCATAATAATCCAATGTCATGAATGCAAATACCATGAATGATGTGAGGAAAACATGGGTAATTAAGATTCAATCTAAAATCAACAATATAGTATGAATTCCAAAAGAAAACATAATTAAATCCATAGTTAAAATTATAATGGAATCACCCATGCATAAACAAGCCTTAAAAAGGGATATGCATATTTATAATTTCATAAATCCAATGTAATTCATCATATTATAGTTTAAATCAACTTACAATTACCATATAAGTATAACCCATACATTAATTTGATTTAATAGGTGCGACAATTGAAAACACAACTTTAAAGTGAGTAAAATTCATAAAAAGTGCTTAAAAAAGTTTAGGTCTCTTTGGTTGAAAGGAACCAAAGATCAAACCCACATACCTTGACCCAATGAAGAAGTTTCAAGAGAAATTTGAAGAAGAATTGAATTTTCCTTGATTTCCCATGTTTGAATCCACAAGTGTTCTTTGAAATAGATTCTAGAGTGATTTGAAAGAATTAGTCTTGAATGAGGGTTTTGAATTAGTGTAGGAGAGATTTAGAAATGTAAGGGGGGGAAGGGGGGGTTTAAAGGTCTTAAAAAGCCTTGTGGATGCATCAAAATATAAAAAATACTATAATAAAAATGTCCTCTTAATTTTCCCCCGAACTCCCGACAGCCAGCTCCACGGGTCATGAGGCCCTTCAGGGGTCGTGAAGACCCCCTCGTCTAGCCTAGACAGAGTTTATGAAAAAGGTCATAATTTCTTCATTCAAACTCCAAATGAGGTGATACCAAGTGCGTCAAAAAGATAATTCAAAGAACTTTAATTTGGTATGTCATAGGCCACCTAGTTCATTTTATGCTAAGAGATATCCCCATTTAAAGTTGACCCTTCAATTGGTGCTTGTAAAAAACTTAGCCAACGTAATTCCTTTGAACTTGCCTCTATGTAGGAGACCCATGATAGGCTTAAACAACATAGATAAGCTTTAATTGAAGGCTTGAAAGTGAAATTAGCTTAGGCTTGGAGATCCTATACTTAGAATATTTTTGAGCCAAAAGTGAGCCACATGGAAGGGCTATACAGACCGAGTGAGGTCACATGGTCAGTGTGACTTCTCATATGCCAACACTTGGAGAAAGTTTCAAAGAGTTACAAAATTTTATTCTATACTTAGGAAAAAATCTTACTCTGGAATCCATATGCATACCCTCACGACCCGTGAGGTATCATATGAGCCATGTGACCTCACTTAGTCTCAAAATGATGGGACTTCAAGCCAAGGCCACCACACGGTCCATGAATTGTAACACAGACTGTGAGGGGTCCAACTATGGTATGCCTTAGTTTTAATCACCACTTTTGGAACCAAAGAATGCTCAAGGGCCAAGGGCTACTCCACGAGAACCTACACGGTCTATGTGGCCTCACATGGATCGTGGGGTCCTCCTTAGAGTGCCACTTGTTCCAAAAGCTTTCAAAAAGCAAAATTGCAAGATTCAACTCAAACGTATCTCCACGTCTCCAACCTACCATTAACCTCTAATTCTATTTTGGTCCTACTCAGTTTGAATCCTTTAGACTCCAAGGTGTGTCTCCATATCTCCAACCTATCATTAACTTTAGTCTGAGTCTCATCAATCAATACTATATCATCTATAAATAGCATACACTATGAAACCTCCTCCTGGATAGATTGTGTCAGCTCATCCATCACCAAGGCAAATAGGAAAGGGCTCAACACAGATCCTTGATAGAGTCCTATCTCAATAGGAAAGTACTCTGTATCTCCTCCCACTGTTCTTACCAAGTATGTATGATGCAATATAAACAAGAAGTAAGCATCATAATCACAATGCATATCAATAGGCAATATGCATAATGTAACAATATGGTATACATGATCAATGCATAAGTAAAACATACTTAAGTTATTCGTGCTCATATAGAATATCATATGTGAAGAAGAGACTAAACTAGCTATTTAAGGTATAAACCCCTTGGTGGTTGTGTGGTATAAACCCTTAACATGGTTGATGGTAATCACACCTTACCAACACGGTGATGAAGTATAAACCCCTTGCATGGATGATGAGTATAAACCCCCAATATTGTTACCTGGGCTCTTGTCCCTCTGGAGCGGGTATGGTCTAATGCAGCACTCTATATAGAGTATATCATATACATAAGCTCATTTCATAATCATAACATCATTCATATCATATCTCATGCTTCAAACTTTTATTTCCCGAAGAAACCCTAGCCGGACATTTTATCAAACACTTTGAGGGTGTGTAATAGGGGTAAAGACAATGCAAATTAGAGATGAAATTAAGCAAGAAAATCTATTGCAAAACCATCAATCAACACCTTATAACATCCCCAACATCAAAATCCCTCATCAAGTCCAACAACAACCATACTTTCATGAACTCAAATCACTGTGCAGTAAATTTCTTAATATACAAGAACCATATGTAAAATCAACTTTAAATCATCCAATATTAGTAAAAAGGAGACTTAGGCACCATGGGTGAAAGGACCTAGTGGTTCCATACCACACACCTTAGCTTTTGAGAAGTTCTTGGTGAAGATTGAAAATGGAGGTTTGAAGCTTGAAGGAAATCCTTAGTTCCGAATGAGGGTTTTGAGGCTTGAAGTTTGGAGTGTAAATATGGCTAAGTGTTTTGGTGAGTATTGGAAAATGTTTAGGATGATATGAGTGTGAAATAAGGCTAATTATAGGTAAAAACACATTTGGGAATACTTAGACCCAAGACTTAAAACTGGGCAAAACTAACACTGCTCCGCGACAGAGGCGCATCGCGGAGCTGTCAGGGATTGTCTCTAGAAATTGATTTTTTTGAAAATTTGTAATTGTAATTGGATTGCTCTAAAATCAGGGTTAGACTCTTTATCCCATAATTTTGACCCCCTGTAGAAGAATATGAAGCTGAATTTTTGAAATAATGAACAAATTTTGAGATATATGGAAATTAAAATTCTGAGCATTTCGAGGCACATTTTTGGGTACTTTTTAGGTCGTTATTGTAACAACTGGCCCAACACTGTGAAGTAGTGTCCGCTCTTGGGCCTCAGCCCATCACGGTTTTATCCCTTTGGGCTTACCCCAAAAGGCGCCTCACAATGTTAGGTCCAATTCTTTTTACTTAAATGGCCCAAGACTTTCCTCTCTTTTTTCGATGTGGGATTTGCCTAAGTGAGCTAGGCATTATGTATCACCATCCCTCCCATAGGGACTCAGCGTCCTCGCTGAGGTTTCTCCCACCACCGTACTAGTTGAAAGTCGGCTCTGATACCACCTCAGTAACTTTGATAGAAAGCCCGGATTGCCTTGAAAACCATTTTGAAATACTTTGTAGTATTTTGCATGATCTAGGAAAAGTGTGTTTCTCCTAATTTGGGATAATTTGGGTTTTCATCGGCCGTGGGGACCTGCAACACCCTTTTTATGCAATTTTGGTAACTTTGGAAGAATTTGAAATAAATATTATTTTGACTTCAAATATGAATATTTTACTTATCTTTGGGATTTATAACAATAATTTTATATATATGATTACTCACTACTCTTCTCGGGCCTATTATACTATTGGTCACTGGTTCCTAGGCTAGTTATTTGTCGTGCGCATTATGATACACATTCTAGGGTTACGCTGTGTTCGGCGGGTTGGCTTGCCCAAGGGCCGGGCTCCACTTAGATTGGGGTTATAAGGCATTGGGCTTTTAATATGTTAGTATTATGGCTTGTGAGTGCAGTGGTCTTTCCTGGCTCACGTGAGTGCAGTGGTCTTTCCTAGCTCACTTATCCTATGTTTATATTATATGATGGAGATTTCGGAGATTTGAGCTTTCTGGCGACATGTGGTAGATGGCATATGTTCTGGAGGTCACCATCAGTTCTATCCGTTAGGCATGATTTGGTATTTTGAAACTAAATATTTTGAAGTTTTAGGTATTTATTTGACTCCCCTACTTCTGTTTTGGATTATTACTCTGATTTATATCCTGTACATTCTGCCTTACATATTCAGTAAATATTTTGTACTGACCCCCTTCTTTGAGGGCTACATTTCATGCCCGCAGGTACTGCCGAGCAGTTTGCTGATCCACCAATTTAGAGCACCCTTCTGCTATTTGGAGTGCTCCCCCTATTTTGAAGCCTACTTTTGGTATATGTATATTTTCGTCCGTTGCATTATGTATATCCATTCAGGGATACGATGGGGCCCTGTCCCGTCCTATGATTCTGTCAGTTTACTAGAGGTCTGTGGATACGTACGTTAGTGGGTTGTGCCCAGTCTGTTTGATTAAGACCTGTATAATGTGTTTGATAGGTAGTGTTACCTGCTATGGTAGCCTTGTCGGCCCGTATATGTCTATGTGATATTCTGTTTGCTCTGTCTGGATTCTGTTGGTATATTCTGATATGCAGGTCATTTTGGGATAGTCAATAAAACAGAGGAAACTCTGCCAAAATTTTTGTAAAAATATAAGAAATTCTGTTAAGATTTCTTAGAATAATTCATAGATATGCCTGATCTTTTATAAAAATATGTCTGATAATAGTGTTGGTACAAACTTTTTGTCCGGGAATTCAGATTTGGTGATTGTGTTCGGGCGCCCATCAGGGCAATAGTCACGGCCCACGGGGCTGGATCGTGACAGAAGAGGTGGTATCAAAGTAGTTCGTTCTGTGAAGATTGAAAATGGAGGTTTGAAGCTTGAAGGAAATCCTTAGTTCCGAGTAGTTCGTTCTTAGAGTGTCTATAGACCATGTCTAGTATAGTCTTGTTTATCGGTGTGTTGAGCACCACATCTATAAACAGGAGGCTATAGGATATTTAGGATGTTATTCATTCTTTTGATCTTAGATTGTGCAATAGAGCTGTGTTAGTAAGATGGTCCCTTTTTTTTTGACAGACTATTTTGGTTCCAGCGATGCCTCCGAGAAAGACTATGGTTACCCAGAGGGGCAAATCTGCAGCAGTAGGTATGATCAGTCGAGCCCGGGTGACTCTTAGGGCTCGTGCCCAGGGTGGGCCAAATTTTGCAGCCCCTCAGTTCACCAGTGGGGGATTCTATTATTGCCGATTGAATTTATAGGGACTGTTCGGTATTTATTTGTGGCTGTAGTACTATGGATGATCTGTTATAGTTATGATATGACTGAGTTCGATGTGATTAGGGGTATGGGTTGGCTAACTTCTGGTTATGCTAATGTTGATTGCCAAAAGAAGGTAGTTCATTTTCGATTTCTGGTAGAACCAGTTAAAGAGTAGGCAGGTATTACCGCATCGTCGAGGAGTAGATTTATTTCATACCTCTAGACAAGAAAAATGATCAAAAAATCTACATTTATCATCTGGTTCGTGTACATGATTTAGAGGCAGAGACACCAACTCTTTAGTCAATTCCAGTTGTTAATGAGTTCCAGATGTATTTCCAGATGAGCTTCCAAGTCTTCCTCATGAGCGGGAGATAGAGTTTGCTATGTATCTGTTGCCAGACACTCAACCTGTTTCTATTCCTCTGTACAGAATGGCACCAATAAAATTAAAGAAATTAAAGGAACAACTGAGAGATCTATTGGAGAAGGGCTTTATTCGGCCTAGTACATTACTATGGGGAGCTCTGGTATTATTTGTAAGAAAGAAAAATGAATCATTATGGAAGTGCATTGGTTACTGGCAGATAAATAAGGTAACCATACAGAATAAATACCACCTCCCCAGGATTGACGATTCGTTTGACCAGTTAAAGAGAGCTAGGTATTTCTCGAAGACAGACTTGCGGTCAGGGTACCACCAGGTATGAGTATGGGAGAAGGATATTCCCAAGTTAGTGTACAGGACTCGGTATGGGCATTATGAATTCAGAGTTATGTCTTTTGGACTGACGAATATTCCGACAATATTCATGGATCTTATGAATTGGGTATTCAGACCATTCTTAGATATGTTCGTAATCATGTGTATTGATGATATTTTGGTTTATTCTCAGTTAGAAGAGATTAAGCAGCGTCAGTGCGAGGATCCTATGCTGGCTCAGCATAGAGACACCACCCTTAAAAAGGAAAGTACTCTATTTGAACTTACCTCCGATGGAACATTATTATTCTGGGGCAGGTTGTGTGTACCAGATATTGCGAGTTTGCAATGACAGGTTATGGGCGAGGCACGTTATGCCCGTTATTCTATTCACCCGGGGTTGACGAAGATGTAGCACAATCTCAGATGTTTATATTGGTGGGATGGTATGAAAAGGGACATAGCAGAATTCGTCGCTCAGTGCCCGAATTGCCAACAAGTTAAAACTGAGTACCAAAAGCCCGGTGGGTTATTGTAGGAAATGGAATTACCAATGTGGAAGTGGGAGATCATTAATATAGATTTAATTATCGATTTAGCTCGCACTCTATGAAGGTTTGACTCCATTTGGATTATTGTTGATCGACTGACAAAATCTGCCCATTTTCTTCTAGTCTAGACTACCTACTCAACTGAGGATTATGCTAGACTTTATATCAGGGAAATTGTGTGACTTCATGGTGTTCCTGTTTTTTGTTATCTCCGACAGAATTCCCAATTCACTGCAAATTTCTGGAGGTCATTTCAGGCAGGCTTGGGGACTCAGGTGAGTTTTAGTACAACATTCCATCCCTAGCCTGACGGACAGGCCAAGCATACTATTCAGACATTGGAGGATATGTTACAAGCCTATGTTATTATTTTTTGGGGTAGCTGGGATGATCTTTTGTGCTGGTTGAATTTGCTTATTATAACAGTTACCATTCCAGTATTCAGATGGCACCGTATGAGACATTGTATGGCAGGAAGTGTAAGTCACTGCTCGGTTGGTTCGGTGTTGGAGAGACTGAGTTGATTGGCCCATACTTGATTCCGTAAGCAGTAGATAAGGTGAAGCTCATTCGGGATCAGTTGTTAGCGGCTCAGAGTTGACAGAAATCTTATCCAGATAATCACCGTAGATATTTAGAGTTTTAGATTGGCGGTTAGTCATTCCTTAAAGTGTCACCTATGAAAGGTGTGATGACATTCGATAAGAAGGGAAGGCTCAGTCCGAGATAGGATATTTAGGATGTTATTCATTCTTTTGATCTTAGATTGTGCAATAGAGCTGTGTTAGTAAGATGGTCCCTTTTTTTTTGACAGACTATTTTGGTTCCAGCGATGCCTCCGAGAAAGACTATGGTTACCAATATTTCAAAATTTTCCCTGTGAAAGATATCCAGGTCATAGAAGAAATATCTTATGAAGAGCAGCCCATATCTATATTGGATCATCAAGTAAGGAAGTTACGAAATAAAGAGGTGGCTTCTGTTAAAGTGCTATGGTGAAACAATAATCGAGAGAAAATGACCTGAGAAACCAAAGAGCAAATAAAGAAGAAGTATCTTCACTTATGTTCAATGCCTACAAGTAATTCAATTCTTCACTTGACTTTGCTGCTTGAAAAATAAATTGTTGGACAATGAATGTATTGTCATGGTAGTTGGAAAGAAAACTCCCCCAAACTGTTTGTGTGACTTATAAAGCTAGTTTAACATTTGAGGACGAATATTCTAAGGGGAGAAGGATGTTAGAACTCGTATTTCATGCATTGGAGCAATTAGGAAAATTTGGAACCAAAATTGGAATTAATTGGAAGTTAGAAAATTTGAGTTTTCTGGCCATTTGGATTTTAATTATTGGATCATGATTTTGTCAATTTCATCAGCTCCGAAATGCTGAATCTGGTCTAGGGGAGCTTGCAGAATTTGATTTGATGTTAAAATGGAGATTTTAGGTTAGAAGTTGCATTTTTAGTTGTTACCAGAGCCAAAGTTTGACTTTAGTCAACATTTGGGCTCGGAAGGTCGAATTAGAATTCTGACAATTTCAACAGTTCCAGATGGCCAGACTAATGCTAGGAATTACTTAGTTATAATTTTTAGAGCTTCTTAGAATATTTCGAGTTTTTTGAATCCGAATCTAGTTAAATGAGTTTTCTAAGGTTTTGGGGTCAGGGAGGCCTCAAGTGTACATTTTGATACTTTCATTGGATCTAGAACGTTGAGTTTAGGCTAGGAGGATCTTTTGTTTGGTTCTGGGGCTTTCATGTGATTTGACCTACCAGTAGTGTTCGAGATTGAAAGTGGGATCCATATTAGCATAAAACGATCTCTGTTGAAAATTTTGACTGCACCATTAAGTCTGGAATGCTGTTTCCAATAAGATTGCATATATGGATTGTATATTTTCAACTTTGGATGAGGCCGGAACATTGAAATTAAGTTTGAGCAGTGGGTGAAAGTAAAGAGGGCGGGGCCACGTGGCCCCACCAGAAGCTGCCACATGGCAGAAACACTGTTCACAGTTGTTTAAAGCTGGAGAAACATTCACAGAACGTTCATACATTTTCCCCAAATTCAATTCCATTTTTCTCTCTTAATTTATATCCGATTAGAGTGATTCAAAAGGCTAAGTTGTACAATTGTTTGAGGAGAACAACGTGAGAGCTTCAAAAATTGAGTTTGGCGCGTTGTTTGAGGTGAAAATCGTTAATTTCATCTGTGATTTTATTATATTTCAAAACCTTTAACTTGTGATTTCTTCCTCATATGAGCTCCATTTTCGAAATGGTTTTCGCTATTGAATCCCTTATTACTTGAGGAACGTTTCACATAAAAATTTCCAAAATTAGACGATCTTTTTTGGTGATAAAAATTTTGGACAATTTTGCCTTTTTGCCCGAATTAAGTGATTTTAGTGTTGTTGGATTCGTTATGTAGTGGAGATGCTGTATTTGAATAGATTTTGGTGAATTGGAGTGTTGTTGTAATTGTTACAAATTAATTTGGAGGTTATTGCATATTTAATGAAATTTGGATAAGAATGAGA
>DF368027.1:0-13818 GCA_000787875.1 Solanum virginianum
CCACACCATCGCCGCATCAGTCGCGTAAACTATGCTACTGAGTAGCTCCTTAGAAATCGTGTTCATAATCCATGCAACTACAAAGGCGTTGCACTTATCCTATTGTTCTTCCATCTCTCCACTATAGTCGCCTCATCTACACGTTTCCAGTATGAATCCGAGCTTGTTCTTAGCTTGTAAACTATATAACAAGTACCCCTTCTGAGTTGAAGACTATTGTTCTTCCATCTCTCCACTATAGTCGCCTCATCTACACGTTTCCAGTATGAATCCGAGCTTGTTCTTAGCTCGTAAGTTGATCAACATGGATTAACTCCACAAGGAGTAATTTTCCATTCCTGTGAGCTGAACAAAAGTGAGAATGCATCCAGGTGTATCCGAATTGTGCAAATGTAGAGGGTGATTACGCCTCTTTTCAATCTGATCTAGGGTTTCAATCGGATTTCCTCTTTTCACAGTGACATCAGGTGAGGATTCTGCCATTGATTCCACTAGTACAGGACTGAGTGAGCTGAATCATATCTCGATTCAATAGTGCTCTGATACCATGAACAAACTCACTGATTCAGCAATGCTGATCAGTGGAGGTGACGAGCAATGTCTTTGGCCTATTCAATAGTGCTCTGATACCATGAACAAACTCACTGATTCAGCAATGCTGATCAGTGGAGGTGACGAGCAATGTCTTGGAAGAATGTATTGTGTTGTTTTGATTTTGCACAGTACAAAAGTATATATGTACAAAGGAAATATCCACCACAATATGATGGACCATCACACGTGATACCTACACTTAATCACTAACTAACAACCAACTAATTAAACTAATTAATTGAATATCTAACTAACTCAAAGCTAACTAACTCACTAACTCTACTTAGTCATTCTAATACTCCCCCTCAAGCTGGATGTATTGAAGAGATTAATCCAAGCTTGTAGTGGACATCTTTTTTTTTTAATTCTCTTTTCCCTCTCTCTCTCCCTCCCCATTTAAGTCATCATTTTTAATATTACACATTGTTATAAATTTTATTGTTATTATTTCAATAAAGATACTACTTTTTCGAATAATATAAAATTGATTAAATCATATTTAAAATTCACACATAATACTTATAATATGTATTATTTATTGAATTTAAAACGCATTATAGTTATTTTTTTTTATTATTCTCTCTTATTAATGATGTTAAAATAATTTTTGAATAATATAAAATTAATTAAATCATACTAAAATATTTAAAATTCACACATAATACTTATAATATGTATTATTTATTGAATTTAAAACGCATTATAGTTATTTTTTTTTATTATTCTCTCTTATTAATGATGTTAAAATAATTTTTGAATAATATAAAATTAATTAAATCATACTAAAATATTTAAAATTCACACATAATACTTATAATATGTATTATTTATTGAATTTAAAATGTATTATACTTATTTTTTTTATTTTCTCTTATTAATGATATTAAAATAATTATCATGTTAAAAATATATTACTTGTATTCTCCACGTGCATTAAAAAATGTCTATAATACATATGAAGTATCAAATTCAAAATGTATTACAATTATAGTTTTTATTTATTTATTTTTATTAATGGTGTCAAAAAAATTTATATCTGAATTTTCAAATATTTAAACACTATTTAAATTAGTTTATATATTAATATATTAAAATTGTGTTAGTGCATTATATATGTATTTACATAAAACAAATCTTCTAATTTAAAGAATAGTAAAAATATTATTTGCATAATATTCAATCTAAAATTAAATTTTAAATTAAAAATTAATTAATATTTTGGAAAGGAAGAGAGAGAAAGAGAATGAGTATTAAAGAGAAATGGAGTCTGTCTCTTTCTCCTTCCTCTTTTCCTATTTTGGAAAGAAAGAGAGAGAGAGAGAAAGAGACGGAGCATTAAAGAGAAGTGGAAGAGAAATATTGTCTTTTTCTTTCTCCTTCTCCTTTTCTTTCTCTTTGCTATTTTTTATAACGAAAATATAATTATATTTGATAAGAATTAAAATCATGATAAAATTCATAATTTAGATTAAAAATATATTATTTATGTAAATGACCCATTATAAATTGTAGCATCTAAGCCGCCGAGAAATTCCTACCACAATTTCATTTTTGTTTGACATATATAAATGCATAGAAGTTGCCTTGTCTCTATTTCACGAACACAAACTCAGAAAAAACCAATATTTCATTTGGTCAAATACAAACTAAAGTAGAAAAAAAACATGCAATCTAACATTTAGCCAATAAATACAGGGGAAAAAATAATACATAATAAATTTATCAAGGAGTTTATAATGGACAATGTTTTTTTTTTTAAATTGCCATAGGAAAAACAAATATTGAGAAAACAAGTCACATGGTGCAATTGAAAATTAATGCGGCTCGAGTTTTGATGGCCCATATATGTTTCGTAGTAGCACGTTCTTAAAACAGAGACCCCAAAATCTCTCTGCAAATTACTTTACAGCTAGAGACGTACGTCCTTATATATTTGGTATATTGTTTCATCACTTATTATGTATATATTCATCTATCATATTGTTTTTATCTTCTTTGTTTCTTCAGTTTCAGACATCCCTTGCCAGATTACCACATGGGTAGGCCACTTCTCACTTTCTCCTCTGCACTAGAGGTGGCAAATGAATGGATTGTATTGTATTTGAACGGATTGAATATGGATTGAACCAAAATAGATTGAATTACATTTCATCCATATAAAATATGGGCAAATATGAATTTGATCAAATATGATTTGGGTAAAAATAGTTCTAACCTACTTTATTCTCTTGAAGCAAGAAAAAATTAAACCAAAGCTAGATTGTCAATGCTCTACCCTAGCCCTCCTTGCTTGTACTTATCCGTGAGATATTTTATTTTTAATAAAAATCTGATAGACTCTCTGTCTAGTGGTATAAATTCAAAAATAAATAAATAAATAATAATGTTCAACCCCTATCATCCTAACCCTACTTCCAAAAAATTATTTTTTTCAATAAAAAATTTAAATTTTTTCTACTTCCATTTTCTATCACCCACTCACTCTCACTCCATCCCTAACCCTCATCCCCACCCTACCCAGACCTCTATCACCCTCAATTTTTAAATTAGAAAATATCAAGAAAAAAAGTTCGTTGTAGCAGTATATGAATATATTTTTATGGTATCATTAATGAATGAGTAATTTTGTAGATGAATGAATGAAGGAAGGAAGGAAGGAAGGAAGGAAGGAAGGAAGGAAGGAAGAAAGGAAGAAAGATAGGAAACCTTAGTGCCACGACAATAATATTTTCATATACTATGATGGTATTGTACATGACCTGACGAGTATTATCTATATATGAAATAGTTCTTAATGATACCATTTTAGTATATGATATATTCTGGTGGTATCATTGAGAAGTTCTACTTTGATGGATTTTGTTGGTATCATTGATGAATGATTGGTTATACATGAATGAAATGTAGAAAGCCTTAATGATACCATAGCAATATATGTATATACTGTTATGGTATTATTAATGAATGAGTAGTATTATGAGTAAATGGATGAAGGAAATATTAGTGCTACCACAAAAATATATTCACACACTCTAATGGTATCATACATGATTTGAGGATTATTACTATTTATATAAAACAATTCTAAATGATACCATGTCAGCATATGATAGTATATGAAAGGTGTCGTTAAATGATTGACGTACACATCAATGATACCATGATAATATATAGATATACTGTGATGATATCATTACAGACTGAAAAAAATCTCAATGATACCATGTCAGTATATGATATGTTATGATGGTATCATTAAGAAACTATGAGTTCCTTCCTTAAAGGACAACTCATTAGTCAATGATACTGTGCTATTATATATATATATATATCGGAGAATCAGTTTAGATTCATGTCAGGACGGTTGACTACTGAAGCAATTCATCTTGTTCGGAGGTTAGTGGAGAAATATAGGAAAAGAAAGAAGGACCTTCATATGGTGTTCATTGATCTCAAGAAGGCATATGACAAAGTCCCAAGGGATGTCCTATGGAGGTGTCTAGAGATGAAAAGTGTCCCAATGGTGTATATTAGGACGATTAAGGATATGTACGATGGAGCCAAAACTCGAATAAGAACGGTGGGAGGAGACTCAGAGTATTTTCTTGTTGAGATGAGACTCCATCAAGGATCTGTATTGAGCCCTTTTTTGTTTGCCTTGGTGATGGATGAGCTAATTTGATCTATCCAGGATGAGGTACCATGGTGTATGCTATTTACAGATGACATAGTGCTGGTTGATAAGACCTGAACTAAAGTTAACGACAGGTTGGAGGCCTGAAGACACGCCTTGGAATCCAAAAGATTCAAGTTGAGCAGGACCAAAACTAAATACTTGGAGTGCAAATTCAGTGTTGAGAGGGATGAAGCAAACTGTGATGTGAGGCTTTCCACTCAACCTATTCCCAAGAGGGAAAACTTTAAGTATCTGGGGTACATCATCCAGAATAGTGGTGATATTGATGATAATGTCACACACCATATTGGGGCAGCATGGATCAAGAGGGAAAACTTGAAGTATCTGGGGTCCATCATCTAGAATAGTGGTGATATCAACTATGATGTCACACATCATATTGGGGCAGCATGGACCAAATGGAGACTTGCATCTGGAGTATTGTGTGAGGAGCTACGCAGAGGGATAGAGGTAGACCAAAGAAGTACTGGGGGGAGGTCATTAGACACGATATGGCAAAACTTAATCTCACTGAGGACATGACCCTAGATAGGAAGAAGTGGAAGTCGCAAATTAGAATAGTTGGCTAATGGTTGGTAGGGTTAGGTGATTACCTAGTTAGGGGATCTAGTATGGTTGAGTGTTTTTTCTAGTATGTGTTGTCATTATTTGTTGTTTATGTGTTAATTGCATCATATTTTCGTACTGTTATATGCTTTCTTTTACCTTTTGTGATATCTAGTCCTTCTGCTTATGGGTTTTGAGATGAGGGTTCCCAGGAAACAACCTCTCTACTTCTATGAGGTAGTGGTAAGGTCTGCGTACATTTCACCCTCCTCAGACCCCACTTGTGGGATTTCACTGGGTATTATGTTGTTGTTGTTGTTGTTTATATATATCATTGAAAATGAGTTGGTTGTACATGAATGATTGCAGGAAACCTTAATGATATCGTAGCAGTATATGAATATATTGTTATGATACCATTAAGAAATGAGTAGTTTTGTAAATGAATGATAGAAGAAAAGCTTAGTGATACCACAATAGTATATTCATATACTTTGATGGTATCATATATGATATAAGGAGTGTTACAGATTATATGAAACAATCCTTAATGATACCATACCAGCATATTATGGTATCTTGGAGGTGTTGTTGAATGAAATTTAGAAATAAAAAACAAAAAGAAAATTAACTAGAAGAAAAAAATAAAAAAATAATATAGAATAACCAAAAATATGAAACTAATTATGCTGAAAATACAGAAATAATCAGAAGAAAAGGAATATATAACAAAAATTAAACAATAAAGAAAAATCTAATTAAAAAAATAAAAGGAACTGATAAAATAGAAAAAAGGAGAAAAATAAAAGTAGAAAAAAATTAGAGAAAATAAACGAATAGAGAAATATATGAGAAAAAAATAAAAAGTAGAAAAGGAGTACATAAAATAAAAATTCAGTATGAATTAGGTTATGATGTAAAAAGAAAATAAAAAAAATTAATTTTTTTTGAAAAAAGAAACAAAAATGTATTAAAAATTAAAAAAATAAGAAGAAAAGAAGTAGAGAAAAAAAAAACGAATAAAGACAGAAATGAGAAAAAAGAAAGGAAGTATATGAAATAAATATTGAGTATAACTCAGATTATGATGTGAAAAAAATAATGAATAAAATAATTTTATGTGCACAAAGAAACATTAAAAAAAAAGTAGAGAAATAAAAAATAAAAGAATTAAAAATGAGCCAAATAACTAAAGTTACAAGAAAGGGGATATTTATTATAAGGAAAACTAAGCTTGTACCCTTTTAAAGCAAATTATTTATATTTATATATCTCTTTATATTTTATACCCTCATACTATTAAAATTTATTCCCCTAATATTAAAATTCATGTGTTGAGGTCAGCACACGCTTATATGATATACCAATATGGTGTACATATATCAATAGGATTTCACAGATGATTAAGCTCAGTGCTATATGATATCAATATAGTATTAATATACCGATAGAGTATCACAAAGAATATCTTTTCTACTAATTTAAATTTTAATAAATAAGTTTGTAACTTTAATAATTTTCTCTTAGTTATTTTATTTATTAAAAAAAAAAAGCTCAAAATAATATGATACCGATAGGATATTAATATAATGATGGAGTATAACAAGAATATATTTTCTACTAATTTAGAATTTAATAAATAATTTATAAATTTAATACTTTTCTAGTCCTATATGATACAAATATGGTATAAATATACTGACGGAGTATCATAACGAGTATATTTTCTATTAATTTAGAGTTTAATAATTTTATATATTTATTTCTTATTTGTTTCTTAAAAAAAAATAATCCTATATGATACCAATTGGGTATTAATATACCGTCAGAGTATCATAAATGATTGAACTCATTCTATATGATACTGGTATGATATATATATATATATATATATATATATATATATATATATATATATATACATACACCGTCAGAATATATTTCATAATATTTATGCTGACGTCAACATGATGTTGGCATGACGTCAGCATGACATCAAATAAAAAAAGGATAAGTAGGTAAAAAGGTAAATAGTTTGGTCATGGATCCATCAAGGATAAATAGTTTAGATTGAGTCAATTAAGGGTAATAATTTCAAATTAGGTTTATTTTATGTACTTTTTCCTTATTATTATTAGTCAGGAGACATAAATGTAAAAGAAATATATAATTGTAATTTATTTATTTTTATGGGGCATGTGTTTAGTTTGGGATAATTACACCCAAATGTCATTGAGAAAAATTATTTACATAAAAAATAGCTCACTATTTTTTTATTATACAAAATGATCAATTTCAGCAGCCTGACTATTTGTTTTACAATTTGATTATGTATTGCCCATTTGGCCTTCTCCACATCAGCTCCTTCTCCCCCCCCCTCCCCCCCTTATTTTTTTTCCTTTTTCTTATTTTGTCGCCAGTTCTCCCTCCCCGTAAATTATTTTTTTTTTTGGTCCATTTGTCTATTACATAATTTTTTTTAAAAAAAATTCAATGTTAATTTTTTTTATTTGCTCTTTTTTAAAAATCTTTTTTTCTTTTTTAGTAATCTCACTTTTTTATGAATTTGTTTTTTCATTTTATTATTTTTTGTTTATTCTTTTATTTTATTAAGGTGGAAATGCATGATGGTCAAATAAATATCGACATCGATACATTACATAATTATGTATACAATATTGATACACGATTGTGCACCATTTATATAATGTCCATACATTCCATACCTATTTATATAATATCGACACACATTTGTATACAATTTATACAATATCTATACATATTTACACATTATTTATGTAATATTGATACATGCTAATACACAATTTTATACATGATTGATATATTATATATCTACAAACAACAACAACATACCCAATGGAATCCCACAAGTGAGGTCTGGGGAGGGTAGAATGTACGCAACCTTACCACTACCTCATAGAAGTAGAGAGGTTGTTTCCTAGGAACCGTCGTCTCAAATTTACATATCTATTTATACAATATTAATATAAGTTTATAAACATTTATATAATATCTATACGGTGTATATATACCACATAATAGGAGCTGATATTATGGAAAGAGTTCTTAAAAAAAGAATATATTTTTATTTTAGAAAATGCAGTAAAAAATAATTTAAAAAATAAGTTTGTTTTTTTTTTAAAAAAAATAAAATAAATTCAATGCTTTAGAGGAAGAGAAAATAAGAAAGAAAAAGAAAGGCCCATGTCGTGGGCTAATCTTGAGCTGGGCCGACAGTAATTGGACCAAATTTGACTAATTTTTATATAATTAAAACATGAGCTATATTTATTGTAAATTAATTAATTTTTTTTAATATATATGTACAAAATTTCCCCGCTTAGTTTTCTCAAAGAAATGTGGTTTTGTGTAGTGCATTTCATTGGGCTTGTCTTTTTGGGATTGTTCTTTTAGCTCAACCCATCAAACTTCACATTTGCACGAAAAAAGCAACAATTACTTGGACAAGTACTTTTTATAATAATTATTTATTTTAATAATATTTTTATTTATCATTATTTATAGAAAAATATAGTAATATTACAAAAAATCTGTACTTGTATTAAAAGTGAATTTTGCATGCAATATAAATATATTATAAGTGTCTAAAAATATATTGTGCTTGTTAATAAAAAATTGGCACAATGTATTATAAGTGTATTAAACTGTGTGATTAATGTATTGTCCATCAATAAAACTTATATTATATATATTTTATAAACAATTCTCTAAAATATGTATTAAAATTGTATTATAAATGTATAAGTGTTCAACAAAAAAGAAATTATTATTACTGATAAATATTTTTTTAATATAGTATATGTAGATAAGTTTTCAGATAAAAATAGGGATTATACAAGGTGGACTAGTTTGGAGAAATACTAGTTATTAACACTATAAATAGTTATTTATCATCACATACCCATTTTAAATTTTATATATTAAGTACATTTTAGCAAATCTTACTTTTTAAAGGGATTGACAGTTTAATTGCCCCCGTAGTTTAGGTCAGTGGTGGAGCCAATATTATTTTCGTCAAGAGTGTTTATACTTTTAAAACATGGGTGAGTGATTTTTGTATCAAAGGTGTTCAACAATTGATAATATATATATATATATTAAAAATTATATATTCAAAAAAGTTTTTCAACAAAAGGTATTCATCTGATTACCCTTAGATGAATGTAGCTCCACTCCTAGTTTAGGCAGACACATTTTTTTATCAGTTTTATTTCTCAATTTTATCATATTTTAAATCAAAAAATTCATATCCCACATTGTGATTTTACTGAATAATATTTAGTCCAAAAAAAAAAAATACTTTTTCAGGTAAAAGTATCAAAAGGAACACTTTTTTTGAAAATTCACCAAAACACGACCAAATCACTTAGGTTCTGTTTGGAAAGTAATTTCGTAATTGAAATTGGTGTAATTATTAATGTAGTAATTATTATTTTAGTAATTATACTTGTGTGGTTGCACAAGTATAATTATAAGGTTATATTAAATTTTAAAAATAAAAGTTAATTATCTAACATTAAAAATTTATATTAGACAAGTAAAAAGATTCATAAATAATATTAAATTAAATATTTAAGAGATATATTGCCTTTTGAAAATGTATTAATTAGTAAACATATGTTCTTAACTTATATTGCAAAAAAAATACAAGTTTTATATGAACATATGAAATGCAGTGTTAAACAAAAGTATAAATATTATAAATATAATATCATAGCAAAATTATTAAAATATTTGACAAAAAAATAATCTATCAAATCTAATTAAAAAAAAATGACTTGTAGTGTAAATATCAAGTCATATACTACCAAGTACCAACACAAATGAAATTAACAATATAACATAAGTTTTAAGTTCAAAATAAAAAATTTAACATAATACTCTTATGTCAAATTTCAACATAACATACATAAATATAATTTAATGAAAAAGGTAAGTTTATAAATTTATTCAACAATGAATTCAACTTTAATTCAAAAAGTAGAATACTAATAAAATCATATTACTGAAAAAAATAAATATAGAATAAATAAATAAATAAGATAATTCAAACTGTTGCATGGAACCACAAGAAATAAAGGTTGAGAATGAGCATGAAATTCAAATAAAAAATAAAAATAGAAATTAAAAAGTAATCAACTTGTAATTACATCATATAATTATCTGTAATTCACGGTCTTTCCTTGTGAATTGGAGTGTGTAATTATACCCTACCAATTATACCTAGTCTCCCTTTGTGAATTGGAGAGTGTAATTATACCCTACCAATTATACCCAATTACCAGCTGACTAAGTAATTACCTCCTCGAAACAGATCAAAAAGTATAATTACACCAAATTATACCAAATTCAATTATCTGAAAAATGCTTTAACTTCTATTAGCTGATGTCAAATGACCGTTCAACCATTCATTTTAATTATTACTCCCCCCATCTCATTTTATGTGGCGTCCATGACCATGGTATTTAAGAAAAAAAAGAAAGAGTTTTAAAATTTGTGGTCGAAAATCATCCTTAGATATTTATGTGACCGAGAATCATTTCATTAAGGGTAGAAATAGAGTTTTAAAGGTAAATTGTTTTTAATTAGAGTAAGGTAACATTCTTTTTGGGACGAACTAAAAAGAAAAAGGTGTCACATAAAATAAGACAGGGGAAGTATTTTTGTTTGTCTATTATGCCAATTCTTTATTTTTTTTTTATGTAAGTTGTGACAAATCCGTTTTAGAATTTTTTTTCTTCTAATATTAGTGAAGAAACAAAAAATGTAAAGAAAAATATACTTGCACGCCTGATTCAAGGGAAATATATTCTAAAGTATTTGCAAGAGAATATATTCTTTACAAACGTGAGTGACTCCTAATGTTCTTTAGTTAACTTATCATTTTTAATACATGATTACTACTAACTTCAGCTTCTTTTCATTTTCGTAATATAAAAAAAAATTGGTTACCAAATTTGAATAATAATTTGAGGATCTTTTTGTGTTTCTTAAAGCAAAATGGATGAAAGTAAAGTAAGAATCAATTAATATTGGGATGGTAATGTTGTATATGAAGAACTTTGTCAGAAAATTACATATAATGCCCATAAAATATAATGGGCTTTCTCTTTTGCCCTCCATAAAAAAAGTCTTACAAAAATATCCTCTTTTCATTTTAAGTTGAATTAAAATACACCGGGAGGAGGATGGGGGGAGGTATTTTTGTAAGACATTTCTTATGAGGGGCAAAATATCATTCGGGGGGTGTATTTTTGAACATAACCCAGAATTTTTCATAGTCTCTCCTCTTTTGTTGATGTTACATATTCATCTAAACTTTCAAAAACATCCTCAATAATCATTTGTCTACGACGTTTGAAATAATGTAGCATTGCATTCCTATCTGGGATATTTTCCTTGATTATAGGGAGTTGCTTGAAATTGTTAATCCAAGACTGTAAACGCAAAAAATTGTTTGGCTCCAAGACCTTTACTCCAGCAGCTTCTTGTATGACTTCCAACCACAAAGCAATCCACCCAAAGGCTAAGTCAGTTAATCCGATGGTATCTCCACCAAAATATTTTTTCTCTCCAAGACCCTGCTCCTCTATAATTTTTAGTATTATCTTGGCATTTTCAGTTGCCTTGGCTTGCTCTTCTTCAATCTTGTGAAATATTTGAAAAAATTCTGAGTTCTACATCAAAACAATAGAATGTAGGTTACGACTACTTTATACTTGCTCTTGTACACCTACTAAATTGACTGCTATCCATCAACTAAGATAGTTCACACAATTCAACATAAAAGATGACAAGTCTGAATCTTATGTTAATAAAATCATATGCACAACGGAAGCATATAAAGATCGTACTGTTTTACATAGATAATAGATAATACATACATTTATGTTAGAATACAGATAATCATGCTAGAACACATAAGCTTTCTGAAATTTAATTCGATAAATACCTCTTGAAGCGTGAAATATATTTTCAAGCGAATCTACGAGTTAGATTGCAGTTCTGTGATCTTCTACGGTGATCCCAAGTTCAAATTCGAGCTCTCTCAATACTTGGATGGGCAAGCATTACGTAGAAAACCTAATCCTTTTTCATTCAATTCTTTTTCTAAATTAGGAAAACCCCTATTTACAGAGGATATTTCCAAATCCAAAAGGAAGAAGCAAATCCACTTTTCTTAAAAAACAAGAAACTAATATGTGTCATGTGTCCTCCTTTTATTAGAAATAGGATTCTGAGTTCTAGTTAACTATGGGCAATGTAGGGACCAAAATAATTAATTACTGAGGCTCCCTATTATGAAAATAATTCAAATAATTAATTTAAAATTATTCTTACCATAATAAATTACAAATCATTCTACTAAAAATTCATAATCGCACTTCTCCCTTTATATTTTGAAATTCCTTATTAAACACTTGTGTAATTCTCCATTATAAGATTACAAATGCTAATCAATAAATTAAATTACTGACGAATTTAATTTAAAGATTAATTTCCTTTAGAGCAGTGCTTAGCTTATTTCATGTGTCGGATTCATAAATCCAATTGTAAGGTTTGACATGATGAAAACTTATAAGCTTCTCAAAAGGCATATCATCAATCTCTATATCGAGACATGGATTCTGTCAACTAACTTATTATTTTACCAATATATATTATTATTATCTAATCTACCAAGCATATTGACCCCTCTCAGAATCTCACCTTTTAAAAATTAAAATAATAAATAATGTATACAGATCATAATATTTATATCAGGATTGAGAATATAAGTACATTTAATAGTTTAGAGAATATATCTTTATCATTCAGTGTAAAACAACTTTCTCTACTCGGTCCTGTTCAATACATACAATATGCACTAGCACAAGAAGTTGGAACTATACCGTTCCCATAATCAAGATAAATTATATATAATCTTATGCTACAATCATACCGATGGCTTGTCCAATTTCCATCTTAAATTATGAACGAAAAACTTTATTATACTTATAAGAACCGATGATTTAATTCACTGTGCATAAGCTAAAACTCTATACTAAATCATCTACTATATAAGTAAATGAACACATAAACGATTATATGGTCTATTAAAACTTTTATTAAAATTGAATAAACAATTGTTCTATAATAAATACTATCTCTAAACTCATGGTTAATAATATATCTCCCAACAATCTCCCATTTAAATTTTTAACCATCACAATTATCATATTATAATATACTACATCTAAATACATGGTTAATAGTATATACCCTATCAATCTCCCACTTAGACATTTAATCTGAAAATTGTTAGAATACTACCAGTAAATCCATGATTAATAGTATATACCTAACAACTTGGACATAAGTGTTATTTGTTAATGGTTAAAATTTAGATGACCTAATTTATACTATTCAACACATGCCAACATCAACTACCTCATTGTCTGCCAAGCTCTTGCTATTGTCCTATTTTATAAAATTTTAATTTCTCTACCACGGTAAGTTGTCTATATTTTCTACGAACATATAAATGATCCAACAAGTGTTAAAAATCTTGGCAATCACTGGAGCTAAAGTAAACGTGACACAGTTGAAGTAGACTAAATAATTACCTTATCTTCTCCGAACTTGATCCAGAATCTAGCCTGAGCCTTTTCATAAGGATCCTTAGGTAACAAAGGATTATGGGGCCATGTCTCTTCGATGTATTCAAGAATGATTGTGGACTCAACGATCGGTTTTCCAGCATGTACAAGAACTGGGATCATCTTATAGATAGGATTATAGGTCAAAAGATGATGGCTCTTGTTGGAAAGATCTTCTTCTATGTATTCATAACTAATATTCTTGTGTTTCAAAGCCCAAATCACCCTATAACTAAAGGGACTTGGAAAAGCTCCAAACAATTTTAATGCTTCTTCCATTTCCCCCCCCCCCCCCCCCC
>DF368026.1:7650-18001 GCA_000787875.1 Solanum virginianum
AGTGGAAAAGAGTTCTAAGTCTCAAAGGATTTCACTTCCCCGCAAATCGAAGCGAAGTATGCCTATGTTCATCTTTACTATCCTTATGAATAGTTAGTTATGTCCTTAGAAAATTCATAAAATTGTAAAAGAAACCAGCCTTGGGGTACTGTAGCAAAATAGTTACTGTAGCAAAAATGCTCTCGGGTTACTGTAGCAAATGACCAAAATTTGCGTTTTCGATTCTAAAATTATTTTGACGCGACAAACGTTATATATTGAGTCCCTTTAGTTGTTACATTGGTTTCGTTTGGGTAATAGTGATAGTTTAGTAGTTGCTAAATAGGGAAAGTTTGATAAAGATAGTATGTTGTGAAAGAATAATTCTTTACCATTTCGGAAACTTAATAGTCCTAAGTTAAAGGTGATCATGAATATCCTACAATTCCTTTGGAAACTAAAGTAATATAGATCTCATTCTAATTCACCATGAATACTCCAATTTACGAATTTTGGACTACTTGGAATGGTTTGAAGAATAAGCATTGTGTGGATAGCTAATATGAGTAATTTGATATAATTAATGTTTGTTTTCCAAGTATGAACATGCAACTAAGTTTTGAACTTGAGAAATGGCAAAAAGTAGGAATAGTTTGATATGTTTGGCATTATGATCTGTTGGCATTATGTTATGTTCGACATTATGTTATGTTTGGCATTATGATCTGTTGGCATTATGTTATATTCGACATTATGTTATGTTTGGCATTATGATATGTTGGCAATATGTGGTGTTTGGCATCATGTTGTGTTTGGTATTATGTTGCGATTGGTCTGTTTGATATGTGGGACTATGACCTGTTGGGTGCAGCGGTCTTCCCTGGCTCACTTATCAGTATGTTGACCTGTGAGTGCAGCGGTCTTCCCTGGCTCACTAATTGGTGGTACGGCTTGTGAGTGCAGCGGCCTTCTCTGGCTCACTTATCAGTATTTTGACCTGTGGGTGCAGCGGTCTTCCCTGGTCCACTGTGAGTGCAGCGGTCTTCCCTGGCTCACTAATTAGTGGTATGACTTGTGAGCGCAGCGGCCTTCCCTGGCTCATGTGAGTGCAGCGGTGTTCCCTAGCTCACCAATCTAAATTATGCCATTTCTGGGTTCAAATTTGTGAGTGCAGCGGTCTTCCCTGGCTCACCTGTCTGGTATATGATGTTTGATATATTGGATATATGATGACCGCCTTGTCTGTTGTACGATGTTGGATGCCTTAAAGATGTGATGGCCCTCTTGTCTGTGGTGTGATGTATGATATGATGATTCACTTGTCTGTTATGTGAAGTTGTGATTCACTTGTCTTCTATGTGAAGTTAAATATGTTATATAAATAATGGTTCACTTACTCTATGGTTGGTATATGGGAAAAGTAAAAGTTATAAATTGAATCTATATGGTATAAATGGCTGCTGCCCAGTTTTTGTAATGTTGATAAAGTGTGATAAGAAAAATTCAAGATGAATTGTGGGAATTGTATGAGAATATTGTAAGTGAAAGGTTTGTAAGTGAAAGGTTCATCTTAAAGGTCAAGTATTATAAATGGATATAATATTGAAATGTTTTACATATTTGGTACGTCCTTCGTACTGACCCCCCTTTCGTCGGGGGCTGCGTTTCATGCCCGCAGGTACAGGCGCACAGAGTAGCGGGCCACCAGCTTAGGACCCCAGCTTACAGTTTGAAGAGCTCCTTTGCTTCGGAGCTGGTGAGTGTGGATCCTATTAGTTAGCTCATGTATCATGAATATATGTTGGGTATGTAGTATTTAGCCACCTGTCTGAACATTCTATACATATGCTGGGTTTGTTAGGCGGCAAGACCGCAGTGGTGACCTTGTTGGCCCGCGTACATAGATCTATGTTTGTGATACATCTGTTGGTTCGCTGGACTTTTTTCTATTTCAGGTGGCTAGTCTATAAAACAGAGAAAACTCTGCCAGAATTTTTGAAAAAAAAAATTGGCACCGATTAGAGTTATAGATCTAAGGTAGTGTCCGGTTGGGGTGTTTGCGTCTGAGTGCCCCTTTTGGCTCAAGTCACGGCTCATGGGATTGGGTCGTGACAAAGAGGTTCTTTCTCTCACGTAACTTCGTCCGTCTATTTCATTTTCGTACCTCAATCGACTTTTTTGTTTACTGTAGCAGGCCTTCGTCGGGCTTTCATCCCTTTGCCTATAGACGGGGGGAGAATTTTTCATAAAAAATTTAATTCCACTAATTTTTTAATAAGCATGAGTTTTACTGCCACTAATTTTTTAAATTTTTTTTATTAACACCTATATTTTGATATAATTAGTGGAGGTTATTATAACCCTCACTATTAACCTATGAATTATTGTCACAATTTAATGAAAATTAGTGGAGGCTAAAATAACCTCCATATTTGATATAATTTTATGAAGGTTATTATAACCCCCACTATTAAATCTCCACAAATTCAATATTTTTTTGTAGTGATAGGTGTATGTAAACTGATTCAATTGCAAATGCGGGTATTATTTGATACATGAAAAGATGAAGCTTTCGAATTATAACAGTAACGAAGGAAAGTGAATGTCTAGATCAGTAATGGATAAATATAGCAACAGGGAGATATAACAGTAGAAGGAGGTAGTTCTACTTACTATCAATATTCAATTGATGAATAGTTTATGAAAAACGAAGTTGATTTTGACATTTGCGATAGCTCTAGGCTTGAAAAAGGAAGAAAAATATTCATAGAACTGAATTACATATGAACACGCCTATATTATGAATCCAATCCGACAAATTTAAAGGGGTGAATTTAACAAAAGTAGTGCTAAAACTTTCATAAAACACTGATTATAAAAGAAAAATTATGTACAATGAATTTGTAATTGTTGGTAGGATGAGCATCAAGAAGGCCATGATGCATCATGTATAGAATGCCTGATAAAAGAATAACATGGATTAACTAATGAAGATGCAAGGTGACATATTCTTGACATGATTCCAAAAACGCAGAAATATGTCAATAGCTTTTTAAAAATCTTGTCTGAATGGTTCCTCTTATGTAAAGTATACATTTATGATGAGAATCATTGTCTTCCTGTTCAGAAAGAGCATATCCATTTTATATTTTGTGACATAAATGAAGACTCAGGATTGGACACATCATCAAGTTATATGGCTCCTCAAAAAATCGTACCTATAGGAGTATTTGTTTCTCTCCGACATAACACGACTAACTGACAATACCATTTGGTGGTAACTTCGGTTAGTTTTATTCACATAAACAATGTTTAGCATATATACTCTTCTACATTCTAATGTGATGCAAATTTAATTTCAACATTCGCAATACGTCTGAATTTGAAAGGAAGGGAAATATTCATAGTAGTGAATTACATGTGAACAGGGCCTAAATTATGAATCAAATTGAATAAACCAACAAATTTAAAGGGGCGAATTTAACAACAGTAGTGCTAAAATTTGCATAAAACACTAATGACAGAAAGAACCTGTGTACAACGAATTTAAAAAATTTACATTAATTGCACTCAGATGCAAGATTTGTTCTTGGCAGCAGCAATGCGTAGACAACCAATAAAGGCAGAAATTGAAAAAAGAAAAGTGCAGGTAAAGCACAATATACCTGGATGTAGCAGGGATATCTATTGTGCTGTATTTATATTCTGTAGAATTCATGTGAGAAGTCCCAAATGAATTTCAAGATTTGGTTGAAGTTTATTTGTGAAGAAAAAGGCATAGAGCCACCTAAAAAGCTATGATGATCCTTGTGTTCTCCTGGTTATGAGAATATATTAGAATATCATCAATAAAAACTATCATAAACTTGTCTAAGAATGGCCTGAACACCTTATTCATTATCTATGAATACAACTGGAGCATTGGTTATTCCGAAAGGCATCATAAGAAACTCATAGTACTCATATCGAATTTTGAATGTTGTCTTAGGAACATCTTCTTCCTTGATTCGAAGTTGATGATAACTAGACCAAAGAACTACCTTTGAAAAATGGGCAGCTCCATGCAATTGGTCAAAAAGGTCTTTTATATGAGGCAATAGATACTTATTACTTATTGTCAGCTGCCTGTAATCAATGCACATTCTCAGAGACTATCTTTCTTCTTTTTAAACAATACTGATGCATCCTACGGAGCTTTACTTGGTTTGATAAAACACTTATTGAGTAAGTCTTGCAATTATTGCTTTAATTCTTTTTATTCTATTGGTGTCATGCCATATAGAGGTATAGATATTGACAATGTGTCGAGACCTAAATGAATACCAAATTCAATTTCTTGTACTGGAGATAATCCCAGCAATGCTCAGAAAATTTATTCACCACTAGTATCTTCTCTGAACAGTGTTCCCTCTTTGGTGTCCCTTACCATAGTTATGAGACCCATGCAACCATTCTGGAGTAATTTTTTAGCCTTCATGATATAATTTTATCAACCTCTGGGACTTTTCCTCCCTTAAATATATAAATAGGATCAATGGGTATTTTAAACCGTCTATCTTCACATAACAATCTATTGTAGCATATAAAGGAGATAATCAGTTCATGCCCATCAATATGTTAAAATTAATCATATCAAATACAATTAGGTTAGCTATAGTCTATTCTCAACTGTAATCTAATAATTACGATATACATATTCAATTAGTAGAGAATCTCCCACAGAAGTAGCAACAAGAAAAGGACAATTCAACATTTTTAGCTATCTAACAAACCTCAAAGTAAAGCTTGAGGACACATAGGAGTAGGGAGATCCTAAATCAATCAAAACATGTGTATCAAATGAATAACCTAAAATTATACCTATAAACATTGCATTTGAAATCTGAACATCCCGTCTAGTAAGTGCAAAAACTCTTGACTGACCTCTGCCCATAATTTTCTATCCTTGATTTCTAGCAACATGATCTCAAACACCTCGACCTCTATTTCCTGTACCAGTAGTAGCTAAAGCATTATGAGTACTCTGAGTAGGTGCAGTTATTTGAGTAGAAGTCTGGGTGGAATTATTAGGAAGTAGAGGGAAATTCATAGTGTGGTGTCCCAGTTGACCACGTCGAAAACACTCTTCTGTCAAAACATGACATTACCCTACATATTATTTTCCACAAGTGTGTCAAGAAAGTGTGGTGGTATATATTTTCCCAAAATTATGATGTCCTTGTAAGGATGGTGATCCCTAAATACTTTATCGCTGATGTGGCCTACATGTGGATTGTGAAACTATATTGTTCCTTGCCTGAGAGCCTTGTTGTTGTCTTCCTTGATTACCTATTTTGCGATTTGCATTATGTCACTGCAAAAGATCCCTCTATCTTGGCCTTTTTACGGGGATCAAAGGTTGTACGTTTCTCATAATCTTTGTTTTCAATCTTTCTTTGCTAGATCAATTGCCTCCGAGTAGGTTAAAGTGTTCATATTATGAGCCACTACATTGAATAGATGAGCAACCAAACTATTAATGAACATTTGAACTCAATCTTCTTCAGTGGGCACTAGGCAATGAGCATATTTAGTCAATTTATAGAATTTGGTGTTATAGGTTGACATATCCATGTCTGAAGTCAACATTAACTTCTCAAATTAATTTGTATGACTTTCAGAAAGAAAATGATTAGTGGTGATGATCCAGCAGGTCAGCTTCGCAATAAGATCTCATACCATGTGTTAGTTATTAGAACATCCCGGCACTCATAATACCTTGAAAGTTCATCTAAAAAACTTTGTGGATCAACTACACTATCAAAACTAGTGAATTTTGGTGATTTCAGCTTCAAGAATTCCTACAAAGATACCTCTTTATTCCCAAAAGTAAAAGTCTGTGTAGGTTCCTAAGGTTGTCGCTATGTCTGAGCAGATACACATTATGCTGATCCATCCTTTCTTGTCAGTCCATTCTATCGATAAACTATCACGACCCAACCTATGGGCCGTGATTGGCACCCGAACCACATAACTAAATCAGAGTCCGATACAAGTTACTATTCATTTAGATAAAATTCGACAGAGTTTCCTTTGTTTTATTGACTAGCCACCTGAAACAGAAAGATTCCAGCGAACCAACCAAATACACAACAAACATTGATATACGTTCGCGGGCCGACAAGGTCACTGCTGCGGTTAAATCGCCCAACAAACACAGCATAAGTACATAATGTTCAAACTGGTGGCTAAGTTGCACGTACACAACATATATACATGATACACAAACTATCTAAAAGGACCCACGCTCACAACATGTCCACAGATCTCTAATACTGACATACAGAATCAAACGACGGGACAGGCCCCCCGTCATACCCAAAGGTGAAAGTAGTACAAAGTAATAACAAAGAGATTATACCAAATGTAGCTCCGAAGCTAGAGAACTCTTCACAATACAAACTGAGAACCTACTCTGGAGGTCTGCTACCCTGTGCGTCTGAACCTGCGGGTATGAAACGCATCCCCCGAAGGAAGGGAGTCAGTACGAAATACGTACCGAATATGCAAAGCAGTAAATATAAACGGTATACAAGAGTAATAATCCGACCAGAAGTATAAAGGCAAAACTCATATACAAATACCAAAGGAATATTTCTTTCGTTTTTCAGAATATCGAATGAATGTCCAATGAACCGGAATGATAGCGACCTCCAAGCTCGCGCCATCTCTCTGCCTCACACCAGAATGTTCAAATCTCCGAAGTCTCCAACTCAAGTCCCAAATGTAGTATAAGTGAGCCGAGGCGAACTGTGGCCTAGCACTCACTCCTGAGCCGGGGCGAACTAAGGCCCAACACTCACATCATAGGATAGGTGAGCCGAGGTGAACTGAGGCCCAGCACTCACGTATCACAATAGCAAAATGACATCATGCCGATCAGTGAGCCAGGGCTAATTGTGGCCCAGCACTCACTTGTGAGCCGGGGCGAACTAAGGCCCAACACTCACATCATAGGATAGGTGAGCCGAGGTGAACTGAGGCCCAGCACTCACGTATCACAATAGCAAAATGACATCATGCCGATCAGTGAGCCAGGGCTAATTGTGGCCCAGCACTCACTTGTGAGCCGGGGTGAACTGTGGCCCAGCACTCACACGTCAAAATGCCAACATATCCCAAGCCCAGCTCCTTATGACGCCAAACTAAGCAAAGCCGGTCCATGGGCAAACCGACCCGCCGTATCCAACCTGCTTCGGAACATACATATACATATATACATAATATAATATAATACGCACGATAACAACCGGCCCAGGAACCGGTGAACGAGATTATAGTGGCACGAGTCGAGAAGAGTAGTGAGGATCATATGCATAAAGAGTCATTTCTCAAGTTCAACTTAGTTGCCCATTGTTTCTCCAATTCAAACGTGGTTACATGTTCACAGTTGGAAAACAAACTTTACTTGTACCAAATTATTCATATTTGGGGAACAAAACATTAATTATAATCATTTTATTCATATTAGGGATCAAAATAGTGCTTTTATTACCCAAGTTGTCCAAAATGGGTAAATACGACATTCATAATGAATTACAAGAAACTTATGTTACTTAAGTTCCAAAGGTATAGTAGCGTACTCATGATCACATGTAACTTGGAATTAGAGGATTCCGAAATAGTGGAGAATTATTCATATTTGCAAATAACTCGTTGTCCTTAAAAATTCCAAATCTTGTAGCGAATTATTCGAGTTCAACAATAATGTTATATACATTGATATATATATATATACATGGCTTGCCTCAAGTTCTTTTATTATTTTACCAAAATGCTAGGTCACAAGTTGTTTCAAACTTATCAAACCTTGTCAAGTTTCCATTGTTGATAATATTCTCTAACAAAATTCTCAACCAGTAGTAGACTAGTCATGTTCGGAAATAACCTATTATTTTAATTAGTCCTAAATTCGTTTAAAGATGCCAAATTTCAACAAAGAGACCTTACAAACCATTAAATATGCTGGAAGGCAGCTTTCAGGGAAAATCGGAATTTATGCATAAATATCATTTCCATAATTCCAACGATATGCAACATACCCTTTTCTCAAGCTTACCCTATTTCCTCATTTCTTACAAACTTACTAGACTTTCAAGAACGTAGGAATTAGATTCCTCAAACTTTAGTTGCAAAATTTCATACTTCCTTCAACTTGCAAACCTCAAGAATGTAAGGATTCAACTAATTCATAGTTACAAAAGTTCTTCAAAGAGCCAACATGGATCGAATTCATATTTGGAATTTAGGTAGAGTTCGTTTCAAGATTCGTATTTAATAATAACGTGCCGAAATATCAAACGCTTTTGAATAGTTCCCAAATCAATTCTTATGCTTTTCTTCAACGTGGTAGAGATGTATACTAATTCAAACTTGCCCGTCTTTCATAAATTACAACTTATCAAACATCCATAGTAACAAACTCATCCAACCTTATATTTAACGAACTTGCCAAACTTCTTAGTTACAAACTTATTCAATTCCCATATCGAACCAAGCTAGTGGTTTACATGATAGACACAAAGAGATTATACCAAATGTCTTCTTAGTTACAAACTTATTCAATTCCCATATCGAACCAAGCTAGTGGTTTACATGATAGACAGATGGGTCCAACTTACATAATTATCCAACTTAGCACTCTTTAGGAATCACACCCTTTCTAGGGACAAACTTGAGCTCATAGGAATTAAATTTGAATAGTTTCTTTAAACTTATTAGGAAGACACAAATGTACACTTTAAGTCCAAGTTAAAGACGCAAGGAGTTTTTCAAATCTTAGCACATGTAATGGTTTCAAACTATTCATGCCTAAGGAAAAGCTTTACATACCTTACGCACTCCGCTGAGTCACTTTCAAATGTTAAATCAATCCAACTCACGTCTCCGGGCGCTCCACGTCAGGAATTGTCAGATGGATGATAAACTTTCACTCTCTTTCCTTCTGCATCTTTTCCTAACTTCTGCAGTATCCAGTTAGCATCCAAGAACTGATCCATTGTATTGTCTTCATAACGCTGTGATGAATTATCATCAGTCCGGGTTGATGCTTTTCCTCCAAATGTTGGTGCTCTCTTTTTTTTAGACCTCCGACCCTTAACCATGCTTTTCTCCTCCTCTCCTGGAGAAGCCCAAGCATTTTGACTTTTATGGTAAGGATTCTTGAACTTGAGCTTTAGGAAAGGTTTTGGATCCTTTCTCACTGAATTAGATACTGAAGATGTGCTATTTTTCTCGTCATGGAGGTCATCACAAGAAGTGGGCCCAGCTTCAGCATATTTTACAGAAGCCAATTTATTGTCTTGCAACAGAAACTTCAGCTCCAGGTCTTGTAATAACACTACCGTCATTGCTTCTTTTTCCTAAGATACCAAAAGTCTTGACGGAGGATAAGGTCCAGATCCATCAGAAAATTTTCGACCAACTTTGGCAGCGAAATGAATACCTTCTGAGCTAACTTTCTTGATCTTTATTAAGTAACTTTCTTTACCCTTATAGTTTTTACCCTTTATTTGGTCCATCTGATCCACCTTATGCCCTTTTCCACCACCAAATTTAGCTGCAGTGTCATTCCTTTCTGAGTTCTCATTCTCTCTCAGCTGAACCAGATCCTCACTACCTGAAACAAGAAGAGGGAAAGTGCTTTGCGCCCACTAGAGATGTAGAGTGGAGTTTGGAGTTTTGATAAGCACACAATGTCTTGCAAGGGAAATAAAAGAAATCTGTTAGCAATCTGCCATGTGTTTTCGGGATAACGGAATGAAAATGAGTTGAAGAAATAATCAAACAATGTCCGGTAGATTTCATCTTCCCTCTAAGTCCACCATAGGCTGATCCTCTATGAACATAGAAGCAGAGAGAAGCTGCGGCAACAATTCAGTGGCAGTTGAAGAAGACAAAACCAATATAAAGTGACAACTTCCTCCGAATTTCTACAAAAATTTCGCCAGCATAACGCCTCTAAACTAAGCCATCCCGGGGCTCATACTTGGCCCCTTCTTAACCACCAACAACAATCACAACATCAAGCACAATTACAAGCAACTAAAATCCATTTCAACGTCGAAACTTCAATAACTTACCAACGACACTCCTTACACATCTAAGCTGAAAAACAGGGCCAGCACAACAATACATACACACTTAACTTATTCAATTACCTTTACAAACTTCAAAAGTTCGATTATATCTTCCTAGTGTCAAATGAAACCATAAAGCGCCATAAAGCACATTTTCATATTCTCAACACAACATGCAAAACTGATCAGGCCCCAACTTGTACACATACATAATATCCTCAAGAGCTTCTATAAACTCCAAAAAAACGCAACAC
>DF368025.1:0-14912 GCA_000787875.1 Solanum virginianum
AAATAAAGATAAAATTTAATCATATTTTTTCATTTTTATCCTTTTCAAACTCCACACACTCATTTAATGTATTATTTATTTCTCATACAAAATTCAACCTTAGAAACTTAATTAATGAAGAATAAAATTGAAAAAGAATTTCAACAAATCTCTTGAAAAAGTGAACAATGCACTTATTTTAAAACATTAAAAATTCCATAATAATTAATTTAATATGAAACACAGAAAATATAAGGGACAAGTAAAAATATCCAAATGAAGTAAAAAAGAAAAGATAAATGAAAATGATGGCTTTAGAAGCATGCCACATCAGCATCCTTACATTCAGCTTTATCTGTATAATTCAGCCTTATCCTTTTATATACGGAGTATTAATAGTACTCCTTATTTGCTAAATTAGTGCATTTTTAATATCATTATTAACTAACCATATAATTAATTAATTGGCATCAGCCTTTGCTTATTCCTCTGTGTGTGTGTATATATATATACTGCTCCTTATACCTTTTCTTTAAAGGTCTCAAGTAAGTTCATTCCTTTTTTTATTATTTATTATTTATTCTTGATCCTTAATTTTTAATATATCATCTTATAACAGGCTGACTAATATAGAGCTTTTTGATTAAAAGAGGTACGTCAGAAATTGTTAATCTTTTGTTCTTATCAATCTCATTGTTATTTAAGTTTTTGTAAGATTTTATGTTAATTTTTTTTTATTTAAGTTGAAGTCGTTAATTCACATGTACACGTTTATCTCTCTCATTCTTTTTCTCCTTCCCTCAATCTCTATATAATATTAAGGTTAGCATACACAAAGTAATGTGATACTTTTCTATGATAATTTTTTTTTTCATTTTTTAATTTATTATTGAAATGAAAAAAGGCAAATTATGAAGGCAATGAGAAGGTGTAAAGGAAAATGAGCATTCATATCTATATGTATAGAAAATAACGGTTACCTTAAATTAGCAGAAAAATATATGGGTCATTTAATTTGTTATTTATTGCTTATTATTGTTACCTACTCCTATTATTTTGCCCTTATGAATTTCTTACTGTTTGGAATATTCTAACCAGAATCTGATGAAAAAAAATGCATTGATTCGTTTCAAAAATAATATCATTTTGATTGATGTGACTTTAAACTAATTGATAATGACATGGAGGTTAGGTAAAGACTAAAAATGAAAACAAAGTGGAAGAAACACGGTAGCATGTAGATGGACTATGAACAAGTTGAGATGATATTATATTTATATAGTAGTCATCCTTTTTATATTTAAATTTTTTAAAAAAATATATGAAGTATTAAAGATTAAATTTTCGATGAAAGGAAATTAGACTAGATACCTATTTTTAAATATACGAAGGAAATTTCAAATTCGTTATATATATACATGTTACGAGATTATTTTTTCTTTAAATTCTGTAACACTTTAAAAGTGGAAAAATTAGCGGAAAAGTAAGTGTTAAGAGATCAATTGTTTCTTTCTTTTATTTTCTCCTTAATTGAGATATCTGATTATATTGCAAATAATATGCCACTTTGCGATGCCCTATTGCTTGAATTTTTTTTCATTTAATATTTGATATTGGCATTAAAAGCTAACTATGTAGGACTCCTTTGGTCAAAAAGATTTTATACTCAAAGGTCTATTATGAGTACGAGTTGAAATTAAAAATAAAGTATTATTTGGGTTTTCTCTCATGTATCTTCTTCTCTTATTTATTTATTTGGTCATTCATTGTGGACTAATTCATACCTTTCACCACCGTCGATATTTTGGTGAAGAATTTGAATTGTGTATGCAGAATGGAGTCCATTCGAGCTTTCTTGAATAGTCCGGTGGGTCCTAAAACAACTCACTTTTGGGGTCCTATGGCGAACTGGGGATTTGTCATCTCTGTATGAACTCTTTCCCACATCTTATCTTCTTTTCCTTTTTATATACATNGGGATTTGTCATCTCTGTATGAACTCTTTCCCACATCTTATCTTCTTTTCCTTTTTATATACATCTTATTATACTAAAGATCTGCGTATATTTTATTTTTTCAAGACTCCACTTGTAAAATTTCATTGAATATGTTATTATTGTCGTTGTCTATTATACTATAGAAGTTCTGATTGATTGCATGTGTTAGGGAATGATGGATATAAATAAACCCCCACACATGATATCTGGCAACATGACTGCAGGTATGTAGCACATTTTAAATTTTGAGATTCAAATAATTAAAGTTTAAATTTGGATATTGATTAAAGGGGTTATTTGGTTACTGGATAGATTTACGTGGGTATTAACCATATAGGATTTAGTTACGTAGAATTCAAAAGAAACTAATATGCTAATTCTTATTTCTTAATTATCAAATATTTAGTAAGCTTATCTTTATTACATCTGTTAAATAACAAAAAAAAAAAGGTCAAATATGTCTTACACTGTTAGAAATAGTTTAAATATATCTATTGTTATACTTTCAATTTAAATATACCTTTGATTGTACTTTCAATCCAAATACACTCCATCATTATACTTTAAAATAAATTCATCCTTAATTTTAATAAAGAAACATGTGGAAAAATGCAAAATTAAATAACTCATTTTCAATTTTAGAAATATCATATATCTTCATTTGTTTATTTTCCTCAAAAGTTATTTATTTTTAAAAATAAAAAATGTTAAATGTGCTACTTCAGTTAAAAAATATTTCTTGATAAAAAAAGTGATTAGTATATATTAAAATGGTATTTTATTTTAGTTTAAAATAAAAATAATTTTAGTTTAACTTCAGATACTAAAAAATAATTTTAGTTTAATTTCAAGTACTAAACTTCAGATAATTTTAGTTAACTTCACATTTTTTGATACCAAAAAATAATTTTAGTTTAAGTTCAGGTACTAAACTTCAGATAATTTTAGTTAACTTCATATTTTTAACTTTTGATACCAAAATTATATTTTGTTTAAAAAGCTTTTTTTCAATTAAAAAATGAATCGATAAACAAAGTTAGAATTATGCATGTATTAATTATGCAAATATTAGTTGTGTAAAAATTACAATACATAAATTGTTGCTTGTTGAATATTTAATTTATTGTGAATTAATATACATTATTAACAAATAAATAAATAAACACACATATTATTTAATTTACATAAATTAATCAGTAATCCGATTAGTTGAAGATGGAAAGACTTTCAACTCTTTAGAAAAAGAAATAAAGTAAATAAATAGTATAATTATTTTTTTAAAAAAATACATAATAAAAGAACACTGCCTATTGCATAAGAATTCTCAGCTAAAATTAGGGGTGTGCATCGATTGGTTCGGTTCGATTTTATACATTATTGATTTGATTTATCGGTTTTTAATTTTTAAATATTCTAAACCAATAAATAAAAAATTAATAAAATAATTTTTATTGATTTTATGTCTTTAACGGTTCGATTTTTTATTTACCCGATAAGAATGATAATGAGAATTTGCATTAATAAAAAAGCAGATAGAGTACGAAAACTATGTTTACAAACTTGTAAAAGCTATAATTAGTTAATTACAAATTAAAATATTAAAGTGGACAGCTAATTACTTAAATAATATAAAGATTAAAATATGTAAATTATTGCTATAGTGTCCTATTACTATTAAATTACTAATATTTAATATTTACGAAGGGGTAAAATAGTAAATTACTATAATCTTATTGGGTTATCGGTTTACTCAATAACCCAATAGTAAAAATCGATATCAAACCAATAATCCAATAATCTTTTTTTCAAAACCATTAAAAATCCGATAACTTACTACCAAATAACAATAAACCAATAATATTTTTATCAGTTCGATTTTTCACACTCCTAACTAAAATTGTTCAATTTTGATCTACATCTAATGCAAATATTTTTTTGTTAGGCACATATTTAAATCAAATATTTAAAAGAAAAGATTTTGAAAGTAAATTGATAAGGATAAATATATAATTTTATTATTATAATTCATGTATAACTAATACCCACATAACTTATTCCATTTTCTATCCAACATAAAATTATTCATAGATTTACTCATAAGTTATATGAGTTTTAGTTATGTAGAATTATCAGAACATAACCAAACACCACATAGAATTAATACATTAATAACTTTTATGCATCATTTGAATTCTATCAACCAAATATTGTATAAAATTGATATATGAATAACTTTTATTATATTTACAAATCAAATAATGTATAAAGTTAATACATGTATAACTGATTCAGTTATTTATATATTAAATTGAGCATTAATCAGATACCAAACAACTCTTAAATGCTAAAGTTGTTTTTGCATGTTTGGATGCAGTATTGTGTGTATATTCTATGTCGGGTATGAGATTTGCTTGGATGGTGAGACCTCGAAATCATCTGCTGCTAGCTTGCCATGCTGCTAATGAATCTGTGCAACTTTACCAACTTTCCCGTTGGCTCAACCATCAACGTAATAGGTTTCATATCTCACTTTAACAAATATTAATCATTAATCTCCTTGAGCATCAATTATCTCTCTTTTTCTTTCATGTTTTTTGTTATTTCCCATAAGATTTAGCGCTAGATATGTTCATATATTTCTAGTAAAAATATTTTTATACTTGTATACCAAATGTAATAGAAATTTAAAGTAATTTTTTTAAAAAAAAGTTTAAAAAATAAAAATAGTTGTAAAATTGGGTGAGTGGAGTGGGTGGTGATATGATGAGAGAAAATGGTGAAATGAAGTAAGAAAAATATTTTATATTTATATAAAAAGAATTAGGATAGTTATATTTTAATTTTTAATTAATATAATAATTTGTTTAATTTTTTGTGAAGGTAAAATATTTTATTCGAAATGTGATATGATATTTTTTTAAAATAAAAGAGAATGTAATAGAAAAGATAAATATGGTTATTTAAGTATGAAACTCAAACTTTGACATTATCTCTTTTTTCTTTTTTCATTTTGATAATTATGAGAACATAATAATTTTTTATTTTGTCATCATTTTTAGGAACCTTCCACCAACCGAAGACACGACAGCTTCTGAGTGACTTTATTTACTTTTTCTCAAAAATAAAAAACGATTAGTTTTTTACAAGCTTAATTATATTACTACGAGGGCAATTAACTTGTACTGCTGCACTAGTAAAGCATAGTCCGCGTTACGCGGATACAATAATGCTATGCTTACTTTTATAAAACGAACAATTAAGTTTCATAATTTTTAAACCGAAAGGAGTACTATATATATATATATATACTAGTGGTGGTCAGTCGGTGCTGAGTACAGACCTACTTTTATGATGTATATTAAGTTTATTGTGACTAATAGAATTTTAGTTGTTTTATATTTTTTCCAATTTAGTTTTTTTTTTTCAAAAACAATTAATATCAAGTTGTTAACCTTTGTTAACATTTATATTTACACAAAATTCATTCATGTCGTAGCGCCATACTATTTACTTCTATTTACATTTATAGTTACACAAGATCCAAAAACATTGGCTGATGCTGCAATTGGTGGGATGCACATCCAAAAACATTTCTATACATTAACAGAATCAATGGCTTGTTCAAATCTGACTCCTGATTCATAAGAAGAATATACGATAAATTTAGAATGTGTAATTGTTGAATAGTAATAGCAAAAGAAGTAATGAGATTTGTATTTTATTCACACCAACATGAACTTCAAAAGGCAACAACAACTCTAAATTCTCATCTAACTTCATTATAAACTCAAACACAACACCAAAATGAACTTCCAAAAATGCATTCTGTTCACCAGCAAGAACAATCAACTCCTCAAGAACACTACATACAAGCTCGTCCTCATCACCATATACTCTAAACAAAGTCATTATTAAGTGAAACTTGTAATACAAGTAATCTTCAAACTATTTCGCGTAGTTGAAGAAAGTTTGGACCAAATGGGCAGTAAAATATCGCCTATCGAACAAGTTACGTATGAAAATTAATGAATGATATATTATGAGAATGAGAAAGAGAAAGAAGAGGGGGGAATTGAAACAAGAAGGCAAAGAGGAAAATGCAGTACTTGTTTGTTCCCATTGGACAATATCTTATCTAAATCTGAAAACAAAATATACAAGAAAAAAAACATAGGTTAGGAAAATGAAGTACTTTGCAAGAACATTAGAAATATTACAAAGCTTCTATTTATATATCCTGCTATAGGAAACACCAAGTGTATCAGTTAAAAATAACTAAAAACAGAAATACAAGTACCAAACCCATGTCACACTATTTGTAACCTCTATCACAGAATGCAACATCTCATACTTTAAATGCCTATGCAATCCAGAGTTAAATGAACAAACAGCAATACAAAATGTTATTATGAACTCAAAAATTGTGTTGTCACTAAGTCCAAGATATTTGAAGCTGTTGAGAGGAAGGCTAATCAAGGTACATGTAATGACATTAGCAGCGTTGCTCCTTCGGAATGCAAACAACATCACAAACTGCCATGCCTAGTTTCTTGAGCATGAGCAACAATTAAGGTCAATGTTCAATCTTTTTAATACCATCCTTTATTCGTTGTCAAGCTATGCACTTAACCTAAAGGGATGTTTCTTTCTAGGCATCTGTTTGGAAACTACAAAATGGAAAGAGGAAAAAAGTGAAGAGGAAATACAGGGAAGTGATAGAAAGTATCTACTCATGATTGGTTGGAGAAAAAAAAGATAGGAAAGAAACTATAATAAACAATATCATTTTTAACTTTCTTTTCAAGTCCCTTCCTTCCCACAACATTCAAGACAACATTAAGCAAATTGGAGCGCACCTACTTTCATTCAAATTGATGAAATATAATCATGGTAAGTCTAATATTTAAAAGAAGAATTTCACACTAGAAGTCTAATTATTGGGACGAAAAAAGAAGAGGGCATGCGAAAGCATGTACATGGTTCTTAGCATAGTAGACTGGATAAGAATGCAAAATTAGAGCATCAAAAGATAGAGCATATAATTGACAAGATTAGATAAGATTTCTTACAAGATTATCAAATGTTAAGGTCAACTCCCATTTACAGGACAAACTAGAATGGGGAGAATCAAAAGATAAGAGCTATACGGTCAAAGGGGGATATGACCATCTATGTTCTAACAAGGAATTAATTGACAAATGGCCAGGAAAGCTTATGTGGAAAACTAAACTGCCCCCAAAGATAATTGATTTTGTCTGGACTACATTGTATGAAGCATGCCTCACCCAACATAATCTTAGCAAAAGAAAAATTCAGGTTGTAAATGAATGTTCATCAGACAGTGTTGGAGAGTGTTAGGAATCTATTTTTGCATTGTGAAGTAGCAACTGGCATATGGAGCATGTTCTTATCGGCCTCTGGAATTGTCTGGGTCATGCCAAATACCATTAAAATTGCCTATGAGAGCTGGAGTTCATAGAGAGTTGGGAAATCCATCAAAAAAAACATGGTGTATGGTCCCTGCTGCTATCACTTGGCGCACCTGGAATGAAAGAAATCGTAGATGTTTTTATGGGATTTCAACTCCTAACCATAATCTCAAATCCAACTATTTGGTCTTTCTTTGGACTATGTTTGCTCTTTAGTTATTTAATAAATTTTTTTACAAGAGGAGACCCATTCTTTTGCTGTAATTGTTTTGCCTTGCATCTTCTTGATGCCTTTTAATGAAATCTACTTACTTCATAAAAAAAATTTTTAAAAAGAGAGCGAACACAAAATTAGATGCACCAAGCAGGCATTTCAATCATGGAATATTCCCCAAGGATAGCGTACCAACATAATTAAGCATGAAATCAAAAGCTTTTCTTGTCTCTTCTTGACCCTCATTCCCCCTCTTGTCATTGACTTTCCTGATAAAGCGGATGTAATAGTGCCTGAAATCCACATAATCACCACGAGAAATTTCTGAGTCGATGCATAACACAGAAAATTTTAACGAAAGGACTCCTAAAAATATAATTAAACAATAAGAATCATTTACTCCATGGGTATTCAACTATAAGAATCCTACTCAGTTTGAACCTTTTGAATTTTTAAAGTATTTCTCCAAACCTCCAATCTATCATTAATTTTAGCTCGAGCCATAGGTAGATCAAGGAACATAACAAAGTGTAGACCTGAGTGTTGGGCCTGCTTTTCAATTAATCGTCCAGTGACTGAATCAAAACTAGGGACCGGACCTTAACAGAGATCATGCGGCCATAAGGTTTAGGAGCAATTTAAGACCGAGAAGTAGCTCCAAGGTAATGACAACCTATGTTGCTCGAACTCTTCAAAAATGTCAGTAGGTGCGAGTCGGATTCACCAAAAGTAGTATATTTTTGGAGAATTCAACACAGATACGACATTGAAAGTGAAGAGTCCGCGCAACTTAGACGACAACATACTCATTGGCTTACACCTTTAAGAGCAAAGGACATATATGAAAATTTGACCAAGTTTGAGTCAAGGTTGACCAGAGTTGACCTCATTGTATCGAGACATTGACTAAGTACTAGCATTTGGACTTTCCACAAACATATTCTTGTGTCCAAATCACGTGGCAGCTCACACGGTCACCCCAATTGGGCCATAGGCCTTCCTAGTTATTTACTGGGCGTTTGGCCATGAAAACCAAAGAAAAAATCATTTTATTTAAAAATTTTGGAGTTAAGAGTTGGAGTGGTGTTCATTTACTGGGCGTTTGGCCATGAAAACCAAAGAAAAAATCATTTTATTTAAAAATTTTGAAGTTAGAGTTGGAGTTGTGTTTGCCATACTTTTTGCAAAAGATATCTAGAATTGAAATGAACTTTTAACAAGATTTATGCCTTCGATTTCTAAAAATTAGCAATCACACCCAATTTGACTTATTTACCTAAATTATATAATCAATTTGATCTACAAAGTAATATCTCAAATAGATAGTCATAGATATCATAGATTAGATCATATATAAGAGCTATCTATTACTAATATTTTTTTCACTATATAAAAAATAGGGTAAAATTAAAAAAGAAAAATATAGTGAAAGTGAAAAAGTGGGAAAAAAGGTTTTTGGCATTTTCCAAGTTCCAAATACAACTTCAAATAGTATTTGGAATTTTCATACCCAAATGTTGATTTTCAAAAAAAAAAAAGAAAAAGAAATCTAGAAAAGTGTGAAAAATTCTAAGGTCAAACAAGTCCTTAGTTGTGATTGTGCTTAGCACATAGCCTATAATGTTGAACTTTTGATGAACCTCATTTTCAAAACACTAACGGAATATCCAAAAATTATGATGAACCTCATTTTCAAACTAAAATCACCTCTCAAAATCAGCGAAACCATTAGAAACTCAATTCAAGTACCCAAACTCAAAATATTGACCAAAATTAAATCTATGTCAAACTTTAACTCTATTTCCAACTTTGGATCTAAAATTCACAAAACAACTCCAAATTTGATTCCCACAACTCTCCTACACCAATTTTCATATTCTGGAATTGACAAAATTTCGTCGTGAGACTTGCATCTCCACATAACTCAAAAAATCAAATTTAGGCAACTTCAGCCTTCAAAACTCAATTCTTTAGCAAAAATTCAACTCTTTACAAGATTTACAAAAATCTACTTTTAAAACCAATCAAATATGACTCGAGACAACTATTGAGAGGGGTAGAATTTTTTTTGTTTTGAAAATACCAAAAATAACCGTTAGAATCATTATAGTAATATTTTGTCTGAAATAAGATTAAATAGTCAAGAAGTGTTGAACAAAGTAAATTACAAATTATTTTTTTTCATCATAAATCTTCAAGTTTCAATAAGCATATTAAAGTGGGATATACCAACTTATCGATTTCTTAAAATCAAATTCTATGATTCTAACTCTTATTTGTATCTAAAATTTGTCAACTTAAAATAATATTAACAATTTGTATAATAATGATTGCCTCAGTGAAAGAATATTTTCAACATTGAACTGATAAAATCTTACGTAGAAGAATATGATTTATAAGAATATACTAAGTAGGTAATAATTTGCATAGAAGAAGTTGTAAAAATAAATTTTAAATACATTTCTTTAAATTTGAAACCTCAAACTAAAATTGTGTGTTTGAATAGCATCTGCATGAAATAATCTGGACATTTTGCAAGAAACAATTATAATTAAAAGTAATAATGCACTGAATGAGAGGCAGAATCTTAAACTGAGTGGTATTATTCCCCATGATAATGATAATTTTCACAAAAAAGAGAAATTTACAAAACAAAATTGGTAGACTCAAGGAAGCGATAGCCTTTGTTAATTACGACTATACTTCCAGAAAAAATAGAGTTAAACTTCCATGGACTACCTGGCAAGTGAATACCGATGGAGTAGTAGTAAATAGGGGCAAAAATTGATCATCTTCCATTTATACAACATTGAGATTAATACTCCTCATGATGAGGGGCTTCCCTCTTCCCATAGTGAAACCTCTTGTTCCATCTGGCATTCTAGGTCCTTTTGTAGCTTGTTTCATTGGTGCTTCGCTGCTTTGTGGTGATGACGAAAGAAGCCCACGTCCACTGTACATTTGATTTCTTTGTCGTGTACCTTTTCCACGTCCTTTACCCCATGTTTTCTTTGTTGGTGCAGCAGCGTAAGTCTCTTCAACCTAACATCCACACAAATTTCAAACGTTAATTGTATATTTGATCATAACCGATATGTTATTGATCAATATACTTACATTGGTATCCACTGTTTCTGATTGATTTGAGTCATCCACCAATTCAGAACTCAACCAATCTTCATCATCTAAACATCCATCAAATGCTGACTTCCTGCTCTTTAGAACTGACTTTGGCTGTACCAACCATTTTTTATAATCAAACAAGTTGTCCTGAATGGAAAAACAATAGATCTGAATGATTATACTTACTGAACGTCTGAGTAACAATCTCACACGAAGGCCCTTTCTCCAGTTCCTCTCATCATTTAGCTTCTCTGCCTGATTACGTTGAAGGCAAATAAATGTTTTAGATGAGGTTAACAAAAAGAACTTCAAAGGAAGCACAAAAATAAAACCATACTGCTTTCTCAGCTGCTTCTGGTTGTTCAAACTCTATCAGTGCATGAAGCTTTAAAGCATAAGACAATAAAACACGAGGCGTTAGATACCTATCTAAAGGGGAAGTGTATGTTTTGAAACACATAACAATTCTGTTAATACCTTACTGCTGATGCCCAAGTCTCCTCTAGTTCGTGTGTTAGGATCTTGAGGATGGCATACTCGGATGGTTTTCACACTAAAATACAAACACATAACGTGTCAGTTCTCCACATATAGAAAACATAAAATTTATCGACAAGATGCAACAACATCATCATTGTCACCTTCCAGCCACATTAAAAATTTTCTCAATGTTGTGATGAGAGTGATCATCAGGTAAATTCTCAGCCATCACTGTGCGTAACTGAAGAAAGGGAACGATAGGAGTAGTATCAGTATTATGAAATGTAATCAAAACCATAGACTATGGATATATGAGTAAAGTAAGTATACCATCAAGTCCTCTTTATCCTTGTCAGTAAATGGGATTTTTCGTTTCACCCTCTTGCCATCATCGCTTACAATCTTAAGAACACAGAAAATCTTAGTCGTTAATTAACAAAGGAAGTCAAAACATTGCAACTTAAATCCAAAAACTTACCAGTTTTGTAGAGGAGAGGAGGGCATGAGAAAGTGTTAATTGGCTGTTGGTGATAAGGGACTTGATTTTCTTTGTAGCCGAAACAGAAGAAACAGGAACTGCAGTAGTAGTAGTACAACACATAATTTTTCAAGAAATTGAGAAACTAATATGCAGACATTTTCTCTAGCGATATATGAATAGCGTACTCACCAAAACCTTCAGGGTCCTTGTTCATTTGTTTCAACAAGCTCTCATTCGCGAGCAAGCTCATGTCACTAAGTTGGTATTCAACCTATCAAACATATAAACAATATGTCGATGCAAAAGTAAGAGCACAAACTGACTATTCTTGTAGCAACTCGAGTCATGTAACAGAACAAAATCACATGTGTTTTCATACTCCTTTTAAGCTACCTCTTTCACTCCACAACAAAAGCTATGTAAAAATGCCATCTCTCTGATTGTAAACTTATTTCCAGATTGTGTTAAAGACTCCATTTGAATCAAACGTGTTTAATTGGGATTTTTAAATCAAGGACTTTTGCATGAAGGAGAATATTTTTCTTCAAAATCAAGTTGGTTTCTTGTTACTTATTTTTTTAGTATTTGATAAGCAAAGAAAAATGTTATCTCAGTAGCATATATACCAAAAAATCATAAAGGTGGGAGGGTGTGGGGTCTCGAGGTGAGATGGTCAAGGTGTAGGGGTTGTGAGTGTTAGATTGGGTCGGAGGATACAAATTACAATAAACATATAATGTCACTAATAAAACTTGTTTTTCCTATCTCCATTAAGAAGTTATTTTCCTCATTTGTAAGGAGCTTAATTTTCTAGAGAAAATGTCTTTTTAAAATATTTGTCCATTCAAACATGGAAAAATCGAGATTCAAATTCCAAGAAGAGATTCTTTTTCTACCTCGATAAATCTTAGTAGACAAAATTATATGTATACTAATGGCCGGTGAAAGGTAACAACTGATTTAGTGGCGAAGTCAGCATTTTTGTCAAGTGTGTTCATACTTTTAGAACATGTGTGAGTGATTTTTGTATCAAGCTTGTTCAAATATATATCAAAATATCTTTATTTAACCTATATATTCGAAAAAGTTTTCTGACGAAGGATGTTTATTTGATCACCCTCGGGTGAATGTAGCTCCGCCTCTGAGCTGATTTATTCATAAAAGAAAAGAGGGAAAAAGAATGACCTGTTTGATGACTTTTAGCCTGAGGTCTTGAGGAAGGATATCCTTTTGAGATAGGGATGAAACAAAGGTTGGTTCTTGAATAGGGGAGTCTGTAACTTCTTGCTGACCCCCATATGTTGTTGTATTATTAAGAAACTGAAAATTGCATGGGTAAAAATATCCTCTTGAAATAGGGATAGTGGTGGCATGTGATTTTCTTGGCACAAAGGCAGGGGCTTGAACATTGAATTTGAAAGAGCCTTCACCATTACGATCAACAAATTGCTCTTCTTTGACACTAGAAGCAACTTTCTCAGGTTGCATTTGTGCCATTATTATTATTATATTATATTATGGCTATGGAAACAAATTAAATAGGGTGATGATCAACTCAACTCCTCTACTATTCTGCCTCTCTTTTTTTAATTTTTTTCTTTTTTTTTTCTATTCCCCTTTATTAGAGTCAATGCTCTTGGACATGCACCACATTTGATGTCATTTTCATAATTTGTGTTTTTGGTGCTTCTTTCTCTATCTCTCTCCACTCATTTTGTGTAATGGTAGAGCGAAGGAAGTTGCTTGAGTCACTCCTTAACTTTAGTAACCGTATTTCTGAATGAATGGTTTAATGCATTCAGTGTACCAAAATGAGTCATCTACCTTTGAATTTTGACCAAATACTCTTCACAACCCACGTGTATCTATCAATTTCAATATCAAATTTATATTTGAAAACTATTTAAAAATACTATAAATCACACTCTATTCGTCTGGCACCCTCTTCTTTTTGGTCTATCCCATCACCTTATTCAAATTGAAAACAATATACCTTTAAAAGTTTCTTTTTTACCTTTAATGAAATAATTTTCAGCCACACAAATATCTAAGAATAATTTTAGAACACAAGTTGACTCCCAAAATTCAAATGTGGATTTCTCTGATCTCAACTTGTCGTCCATTAAAATGCGAAAAGATGAAAAAATGAGATCGTAAGAGCTACCTAGGAATAAGATCATACCCTCGTGGGAAATATGAAAGATTAATTTTGAAAAATGTAAAGATTGTTATGAATTCATTTAATACTAGAGTGGATGTTTCATTCACAATATCTAACGTAATGTAAATATTTATTACATTACTTAAATTTTATGTTAACGTATTTGGCAAATATTGTTAAAAAAATAGCTTGTATATCCTATAAAAGGGTAGCTTAAACCCTTGCGAAAAGATACACACAAAAAGAGAATGAAAACAATACTCTTTACATACTACTCTCTCAATATTATTTTGTCTTCATTTCTTGTTTAGTATTCTTATATTTTCTCTATTTTACAACAAAGATTTCTCATAGATGCATTACATAATTGATAATTCTCATGAGAACTTTAAAAGACGAACATATTCCCTTTAGTCCATATTAAGTGAATTAGTGAGGTATATCACACTCTTTAATAAAAATATTTATCGATATAAATAAAATATTATTTTTCACTATTAGTTTTTTTATTATCCCCAAATTACTCTCCTAGAAAGTGTAAAATATTTAAGAATCTCATTATGGAAAAAAAGGCCCCAACAATTTTCTTCAATTTTGAAGAATTTAATTATTTTGCATTATGAAAAAAAGTCTCGACAATTCGCTGTGTATGGGTTAGAGAGAGTATATACTTTCAAATGTGTTCTTGTACACTAATGTTGGATAAATTATTTACTCCTCCATTCACTTTTACTTATTTACTTTGAATTTTACATGCCTCTTAAGAAAAAATTATCATATGAGAATTTTACCATAATGCTAATATTAATTGGTGTTTAGTACTATGTCATGAAAAATAATTTGAAAAATAAGTGATTAATATTTATAAGATGAAACAAGGAAAAAGATATTTGTGTTTTCTTGATATGTAAAAGTGACTATTGATATTAATTATTGGCTATGTATAGCTATGCATTGTTTAAATAGTTAGTTAACAATGTTAGTTCACAAATGTAATGACCGTGTAGGTCAACTCTATGTTTCAGTGTTATTTATGTTGTTCGGAGCT
>DF368024.1:925-18006 GCA_000787875.1 Solanum virginianum
AATTAAAGAATTTAAATATCTTGGTCCCTTTAAACTTGGACCGATCCCAAGATTACACCAAATTAAAATTCTTGAACTTGTATTTACCTTTACATACATATATAGATAAGAAAACTTACAATACTTGGTCTTGAAAGTGTACACATGTACCTATATATATATATATCCATAAGTTTATACACACATACTTATTTGAAAAAAAAAATTTCAACTTAAATTCTCAATTACTCTAACATTACACTTAAGTGACAAATTTCCCGAAAATATCAATATTGGTCCCAATGTTCACAATGGTTTCAAAACACCAATATACAAGTTCTAACAAATTCATTAAATATTAGCTTGTCGTGAATATTTTTGATGAACTCATTACCAAAAATTTATTTATGATGAGCCAATTTGAGTAGAAAGTTCATTGGAAATTAACATTTTCTTTAAAGTAGTGGTCGTCTTAAATAATTCATAGGTATAAATTTGTATTAAAAAATAAAAATTAAATTACTTTCAAATATAAATAAGGGACATTCTCTCTAAAACAGACAATTCAAAAAGAAAATGTGCCATATAAATTCGAATGAACTAAATACTAGTTAAACGTACATTACTATATTCCTAGAGTAAATAACAGTTAATTCTTCAAGCTATATATAACCTCATTGTTGATCCACAAATTTCAGTCACACTCCCAACTCCACAAGAAACACTTTTCTTTTGTATTAGAATAATATCTAAAGTTTCTATTTTAGCTCTTTCTGGCAATAGATATTTTGTTTGTCAAAGATCATACATATAGAAATACATTTTTCTTTGTTTGCATTTTCATTCTAAATTTCTTCAATTGTGTCATCTCCAATAAAAGAATTATAGGAATAGTCGACATTTCAGGTACTATTCATTATCTTTCCCATTTCAGAAACAATTTGCGGGGCAAGAGGCAAATCATGATAACTTGCACGGATTCATCAATCAAAATTTATTTGAGTCAAACGATTTTCGTATGTACGTCTACAAAGTACAAAAGTGCTCAAAATATTACAGTCACGACTGGACCTCTTGCCCCTTTGCACATCAAGGGGAAAAAGCACGTCGACGTGACCCAAGAAAATATAACTATTTGCCAATCCCTTGCCCTAGTTACCAATTCGCATCTTGTATAAAGGAAAAGTATTGTAAATTATCCCATGGAGTTTTTGAGTATTGGTTACACCCTGCGAAGTACAGGACCATTTCATGCCAAGCTGGCACGGCATGTGACAGACTAGTCTATTTCTTCGCACGTACACTGAATGAGCTTCGTCTTGAAATGAAGTACAATTGGTGCTATGTCTATCAGTACCCTTTGAACATCCAACCATATCCAAACATTTTAATTGAAAATGAACCGAATGGTAATTGGATGCTTATTCCTTGTAACCCTCAACTACCACCACCATTATCACTATATGATCACTGTTATGGTACTATTTCTTTTGAACATGGAACTTCTTCAAATTCTCAACAAATTCCTTAGAAAACCACATCAAATTATGAATTGTTTGTCCCTCCTCCTCTTTCATCTTCTCAAGATCATCCCAAATTCAATCAGAGGATTCAAAATAAGAGTGATTTTTCACTTTTTTCATCTAACCATGCAAAGTTGATTGAGGAGATGAAGAATCTTAAGCTTGAAAATACATCTCATGCTAAGGTTAATAAAATATATGATGATATGGGAAAATGATATGTGGAGTGTGAGTTACGAGATAAAAAATTTCCATCCATCAATTGAGTTTCGGACTTGTTGATGAATGAATTTGTGAATACAAGTTTGTAAATATTTTATACATAAGATATAATACTAATTCATAATTCATATATAGATAGATACTTCTAACTCTTTTTTATCATTTCTCATTTATGTATTTGATGTTAATCTTGGTATTTCAAGTGTGGTTAATTGATCATTTCTGTCTTTTATTTATATGGTCCATAGAAAGTTATACTAGAATATATGGATCATTCAAAATGTCCTTTCTATTTCTATTATTATATGGTATCCAAACTACTAGTATAGTCAATTTAAATTTGCGTTACGGGCTCAAGAATAAAAGTACATTTTGGTATTTTCAATTTTCAAGGTTCAAATCAAATAATTAAGAGTCAAAGGATTTTATATATCCAACTCATCATAATCTTTAGTGATGGTCTTCAAAAATAGTAAATTACTTTAGAAATATTTAAGATTTAATATATATATATATTATAAAAAAATGTAATTGTTAATCTATATATTTAGTAAAGTATTTTAAAAAAGGTTTTCATGGAACGATGTTTAATTGATTTCACCTTATATATGCGTCTATATCTATGATTTAACACTTTCAATTTCACAAAATTTAATATTTTGTTCTTTCTTCTTAACTTTTCATCTTAAAGATAAATCATATGACAATAACTTATATACTTAACTAGTATTTTTTTAACTTTAATTTTTTCGATAGAAAATTATAATATAATTTTTTTTCATAAATTTTTTTGTTTATAAGTTAAAAATAATAAAACTTATTTTAAAGAAGTAAAAGAATAACACAAATGTTGATAATGCAAAAGGCGACGTAGTCTTTTAAAAAGAGGAACAATATCTATTGTTCATAATTCAAGAAGGAAATTAATTTTTAAAATAAAATAATTTATAGTTGTACATTCATTTTCGAAATTTCAATCCTTCCAACCAAACTACCCTAAAAACGACCCCTTAAATATAGTCACCATCATTATAAATTGATTAATTTAAGCATAAAATATGCGTGACACATTTTCGTTTGACAATTTGGTCCACTTGACCTAACCAAATAATTGAATTACTAGATAAGAACAATGACGTAACCATTAAAACAATTGACAAGAAGTTAATTACTCAAACAATATTTTAAAGCAGATAGTACTACATGTTTAACGAATGTCATCAAAAGGAATGTAAAAATGAAATCCCAAATAAATTTTACATCAAGAAATTTTAAAAAAGCATATATAACATTATTACAAGGAATGAAAAGCAAATCCACTCTGAGGGAAACTGGCGTCACTTGTTAGAAACAAGCATCCAGGACACAGCAGCAACACAAGGCAGCACAACTGCAACAAAGCATAAAAAGAAAATGTTATAACGCGAGAAAAAAGAAGCTAATCAATTGAAAAATTTGAGCATGCAACAAGTAAGAATTTTTTTCGTTGCGCGCTAGCTTTTAGTTTGGGGGTATAGTGCTTATTGGATTTTTAAGAAAATGAGAAAAAAATAAATATTAAAAGAACAATCCCAAATAACACCTACAACATTTGGTATTTTTTTCATTGAGGGTACAATTGTGAGTTCCTTGTAAATTATTCAAATTCAATTACGGTTTCAATAAGGAATCAGCTTCCACAATTTTAATTTTTTTTTGTTGAATAGTAAACCAAACCTCCTATTATAATTTTGTTGAATAAATTTTCTCTTCTAGCCTAGAATAATTTTCCCCCATTTTGTTCTTTTCGAGAAAAAGGCCTTTGTTTGAGACAATTCTATGTTTTGAACTTTAGTAATCCTCCTCATAACAAAAAACAAGTAAAATACTTCCTTCAAACTTTTTTACTTGTCAAATTTTAATCTGACACATGTGATAAATTTATTATTTTATCTCTAATAATAAACTTTAAAATAAATATTAAATTAAAAAATATTTGAAAAATAAATAAGAACAGAGGAAGTATGATTTTGTCTTAAAGCTTATCTTTATCGGCCAATATTCTGAGATACAGCCCCATTTTTATAAGATCAATAAAGATTAAATCAGGAAATTGAACACCAAAATGCAAAAACATTTTGAAAATTTTGGAGTAGGAAAAGATAATTACAAAATGAAAAATTAAACCACCATTTATAAGATGATAGTTCAAAAACACGAGGGAGTTGTAAGCTCGAGTCATACCATAACAACATATCCAGTGAAATCTCATAAGTAATATCTAAACAAATAAAATTTATACAAACTTTATCACTGTCTCATAAAGATAGAGAAGCTATTTTCAAAAATCCTCGTCTCAGAAATTATTTTAGAGTGTAATTGAGAAGGAAACAAAAGTTAAATAATGGAAAAAGACTTTAAGAGAATACTAACCATCCCTTCCAGAAGCCATCCCCTCTGGATTGAGTAGTAACTGGGGCAGAGGAATCGGCTTGTACATCTCTGGTTGGGTAACCAGCGGGCTGTGGAGGAGCCACAAACTGTGCCGCCTGTTGCTCTGGATACCCTGTTTTGCCTGAAAATTAAACCCCAAATTAATTATCTTTATCAAACAATTATGAACATCAAATTTAAATAAACAAGAAAAAAAGGGCACCTTGAGACTGGTTTTGGTTGTAGCTATTCATGTTTTTTTTTTCTAATTAAATGAATTTAGATGGAGGTTGATATATTTCTTCTTGGGAAATTAAAAAGATGCAAGTTTAAGATTTTGTGATGTTTTGTGTGCACGCTTTGGTGTGTATATATAGCTACGTTGTTGGATATAGAGATGAAGCAACAAGGAAGAAAAGGAGGAAATGTCACAAAGTGGAGTTGTTGAAGATAATAAGGACAACACACGTAGAATTCAAATATTTAAATGCTAATAAAGATATCAACCATTAAATTAAAAAGTTAAAAGACATGTAACGTAAGCCAGCAATTAACACCTACATTTATCAATCTATTCTTATTCCATTTATACCAATTTATGCAAAAAGTATTTCATTGAAAAATGATTTTCGTTTTTAAAATTTATGAGTTAAAATATGGTATATATATTTATATTATTATAAATAGTCAAAAGACATGTAACGTAACTCAGCAATTAACACCTACATTATCAATCTATTATTATTCCATTTATACCAATTTATCCAAAACGTATTTCATTGAAAATAATTTTGGTTTTTATATATAAAATTGAAACAAAATGAGTATTACTTTCTTATATATTTCTACTGAGAGAAAATGTGTGTATCACCTAAATCATATTTTTAATTTGTTACCTGGTTTAGCCCATATTTGTATAAAAATAACTGTAGTATACATTTTTATGCAAGATTAATATTTTATGTATACTATTTACCCTCATATATAATGTTGTTTAATATAATATATTGGACTAAATCACGCAATGTTCTATCTTAGGTGTATATTTTTTTTTTGAATTTTTGCTGCTTTTTTTTTGTTGGGGTGAGGGGATGAGGGGTGGGTGGTGGGGGAGTGATTTTGCTTAATTATTTTAGGAAAAAATTGAATTCATTAGCCAAAAGAATTTATTTAAATTGGACTCAATCAATATATTTATGAAAAAGTGAATACTTTTAATAAATAAGTATTAATTTTAGTAATATTTTTTATTTATTATTATTTATAGTAATACAAATAATATTATGACAAATTTGTATTTGTATTAAAAGTCAATTATGCATGTAATTAAATATATTATAAGTGTTTGAAAATATATTTTGCTTATTTTATAAGAAATTGACACAATATGTATTAAAGTATGTGATAAATATATTACCCTCAATAAAACTTGTGTTATATATGTTTTACAAATAGTTCATAATATTATATATTAAAACTGTATTATAAGTATCGAGTGAAAAAAATGTTATTATTGCTATAAATGGTAATATATTTATATAAATATCTCTATATTTCTCCTAATTGGATCCACTGTCAAACTATTTACCCAACTGTCTTACTGCTTCTTCATCATTGATACCATCAGAGTATATCTGATGGTATCAAACAGTAATTTAGCAATCTATTACAGTGAAGCACAACACGTTCCTCCTTTATACCATTAAATTTTGTAGTATTTTTACTAAAACATAGTTCTTTCTCCTTGATACCATCAGAACATATATATATTTTAATGGTATCAAATAGTGATTTAATTGTGTTTATCTCTTCCTCTTTAATATCACTATACTCTAATAATATTAAACAGATGAATAATTAAAAATAAGAGGAATATGACAATAAAGGAATAGCCGTTTATAAATAGTTTCTCAACATTATTTTTCCATTATTTTATGGTCTATTCTTTATTATAATTAAGTAGTAGTAAGTTGTTTACTTAATTGTTACCTACTTTATGGATAATAGGATATAAGAAAAATCAATCTCCTTTTTAAAATATTCTAGATAAGTCAAGTCTTCATTTCATGAAAGTCATTGATCAACATTGTGCTCTTTCGAAAATAATTTTTCTATCTTTATAAAACTACATGATAAAATTTAAATATATTCTATTCTTTTCAGATTATACTTTATGAAATTCTCTAGATATGTTATTATTATTTTGTATGTAAATGTCATTTTATGTGATGATAATTTATAAAAAAAATTAAAATAAAGAATTATCGCAATTTTTAGAAGAAATATAATCAAAGTAAATTAGTAGTAAAATTGCACTTCTAATCATTCTATTTCACTTAATCCATATATGCATTGAGGTTCAATTAAATTCATATAAAAAAATCTCATATTAAAAAAAAAATAGTATTAAAAATAATTTCATAGTTAAAATTTAAATTTAAAATCTTTAATTTTAAAATTAAAAAATATTTACCTTTTCATAACAAAATTACACTTACAAATAAGAAATTGATTGAAAGGTGATCGATTTCTACGTGGCATTTCATCTTTCTTTCCTAAAAATAATTAGAATTCAACTTTCAAATCAAGTGGGCCCCAACAGGTTTATGACATGATATATTAGACATTAGAAACACATAAAAAGCCAATTATTTTTCAAAAAATAAAGTCAAAAAGAAAAAAAATGTCACTATTAGATGAAACATAAAAAAGTACGCCAAAAAAAAGGAAATGAGGTTGATGGTTTCGTGTTTACAAACGAAATTTTCCACTCCAACCAATAATAAAAGAAATAAAGAGGAAATTTTCTACTCCAACTAGAAATTGAAAAATCAAAATTTTCTACTTTTAAACTTTGTATCAAATTTAAATTAGATAAATCAAAGTGGAGAAGATACTCCATATGTCTCAATTTATGTGGTACAATTCAAATTTAGAGAGTGAAATAATTTATGTTTGATCATGAAATTGCGTATAAAATGTTTAAATTTTTTGAAATAACATTTATATACTCAAAAAAATCTAAACAATATTATAAGTGGGAGCGACAAAAAATTACACAATATATTTGTTAGGTGGTGGGAATGTGGCATGAATAACGTAACTGGGAGACTTATCCGCGTTAGAAAAGAGAGTCGTGAAGAATGAAAGAAACGCGTACGGCTGATTATTCAAATCCCTTCACTTTTTCGTCTCTTTCTATCTTTGTTATTATTCTCATGGCTTTATGACACTTGTGATTGACTACTTCATATATATGACTTGGTAATATATTCCTTTTTAAGTTTAACGGTTATCCGTTGGATGAACATCAATATATGGATAGTTTATTACTACACTTATGGCTGACTACGTTTCGATCTGTACTCCAAATGTATTCGATCAGTAATTTTAATTTTGATTTAATTCATGGGATATGTTGATAAAAATTGAGGAATTTTCATAAATAGCCTAGGTTTGAAACATAATATAGTAAAATAGTTATATACGGCATAATCTTGGCTATGTGATCTGGAGAGGAGGAGAGAGGTGAGCGAGATCGAGAAATGAAGGAGAGAGGCGAATTTTATATGTATATTTGTCAGATTGTATGTGTATATCTGCCAAATAATTGCATATGTGACCAATATACATATGTATTTATATATCTGACAAGCGAGATTGGGAGAGGAAGGAGATGGAGAGAGGCGAGCGAGATCGAGAGAGGGAGGAGAGAGGCGAGCGAGAGAGGAAAGAGAGTAGAGAGAGTTGATTTGTATATGTATCTGGCAAATTGACTATGTATATCTGTCAAAATAATTATCTATATATGCAGTTAATTGCAGAGAGAGGAGAAAGAGAGGAAGAGAAGAGAGAGAAAAATAACAACAAAATCCTAATTATAGCAACAAAATTCTAATTATAGCTATAAATTGTAATTTTTTCAAACTATAATTGTATAATATAAATACATTTCCAAAAACTTCTTGAATTAGCACCATCTAATACCTATTCTTTCATGTAGACTTATAATAACTGAAATTTTATGACTATTATTCATTTGAATGCATTCTTTTATAGAGTTAAGACGGCATGGTACAAAGAATGAAAATAATAAATTTATCACAAAAAAAAAGGGAGGAAGATATACATTTGATAGTAGATAAAGTAAAATAAGGTTTTAGACATTACCGTAAGGATTAGCTTAAAGTTAATTGCTTCCAGTCTTCCACTAAAATCATGTAATTTTCTAATATAAATTCATTGCTAATTCATGTTTTCCTTAGTGTTTGTTATTGTTGATATATTTGCTTGAGATAGACGAAAATTTTAACTTACGACTTTTACTTTATTTTTACATTTTAGTTTGACTTAAAAACAATTTTTTGAAAATATTTTTAAAATCCCAAACACTATAAATGTGATTTAGACCTATAAAAGTTTATTTGGAGTACCATCGTAATTGCAAAAGATTAGATTGAATGAAAGATACATCCAACTATTTTCCAACGTTCGATATTTAGATCTAGTCAGTCAAAAATAGCCAAACATAAGATGGATAGATAGATCAAGGAGAAACAAATATAAATATAGGCTTTCACTAAAATAAAATATATATAATTTTTTGATCAGCCGGCTAATAAATGCATGTGTAGACTCCTAGATTAAACTATGTCATAATTTTGCTAAATTATATTGGTTTGTGTATATTAAGATCAATCTAGTTTTTATGTTACATCCATATCAATTGAATTATATTAAGAACAATATAGTTGTTAATTCTTATGCACATTCAATCAATTAAGTATATTATATCCTAATATTTGAGTAGCTAGGGCAGTTGTATGAAATGATTATGTCAAAGTGTATGTATGAATTTCTTTATTCCAATCTTAAGGCTGACAGATTCCTAACAAGAAGGAATATTTACAGACCACGCCTTTTATTTGTAGTTCCAGATCTTGCTTTTATTTCCTTGCATTTTTTATTAAGCCATTCACCTTTGAAAAAACAACTAAAACTTTCCGACTATGCATACTTTTTGTTTTGACATAAAAAAGAACAAGTGGAGTATACACTAACTCTAAATAAAAACAAATAATAACATATTCGATAAAATCCCATGAGGTAGGATATGAGGATAGAGTGTATATTGACCTTATCACTATATTATGGATAGATAGAGAAATTATTTTCGAAAGACCCCCCGCTCAAATGTGTTTGCCCTTAGTAGAAGAAAAAAACAATAGATATAAAATAGCAGCTAAAACGAGAAGCAATGTCAACTCTATGAGAAAAAAAATAGAAGTAGCAAAATAATTGAAGAGCAACAACAATACAATCATAATAGCATGATTAGTCCTATGTAACACCTAAAACCGTCATAAGGCAAAAGAACATTCTACCCCTGCTAACTCTCCACCCTAATACACGAGCTCCATTCCTTTCTATCTACAATCATGTCCTCAGTAATATAAAATTGTGTCATATCCTATCTAATCACCTCTCTCCAAAACTTTTTCAGCCTACTCTGTAATGACCCTCAAGGTCCTTTTTGAATTTTTTTGAAAAATTATCATTTTACCCCTTTCAATAGTTGCTTCAAGCCGTATTTGATCGGTTTGTATGTTGATCTTGGAGTTCTGTTGAAAAAGTTGAGTAGTTGATGAGTTTTTTACTTTTAAAGATTTTAAGTTGTTCAAAAGTAATTTTTGGTAGTTACCGGAGATGTGAATCTAGGAATAGAATTTCATCAATTTCATCATCTTCAGAATATGAAAATTGGTCTAGAAGCATCATCATTTTCAAGTTTGGAGTTGTTTTAGGGAATAGAGATCCTAAGTTAGAAGTTTGAGTTAAAATAGATCAAACTTCATCAACTTTTTGAGTTCAGATGCTTGGATTGAAATTCAAATGATTTCATTGGATTCTAGAGATGATTTCTTCAAGATTGAGCTTTGGTATATTTTTAGGGGCTCGAAAGGCACTTTGATCTTTTTGAGCCTTAAGTTAGTTTTAGTTGCAACTTATTAGATTTTGGGTCAAGGAGACCTTGAATTCAATTTTTGATAATTTCATTGAGTCCTGAATATCAAATTTAGTGGGGTAACATGTTTAATTTGTTCGAAAAGTGTCAAATGAGTTTCGGGTGAGTTTTTAAGCTTCTTGGATGCTTTAGTGTTGTTTCAGTAAATTGTGGCAACTAAAGGGTTCATTATTAGTTTTAAAGATCAAAAAATTATTTCAAAACTTCTGAAATTTTGAACATGAATTATAGGACTGTTAAGTTTGGTGTATTTTCGCTAAGCCAAGATTGAATTTTTATTTCAAAATATGAAATAATTATTTACCAAATAGAAATGATGTTTGACTGAAAAAATAAGTACGATATTGAATTTTGATTGAAGGAGCAAGTCCTATCATTATTTAAGATATTTTAAAAAAGAATCGAGCCATTTCGCTATACGTCCTTTTTAATAAAGAATTAACTATTGGTTCTAGTGTGAAAGACTGTTTTTCTGCTATCTAAAATTTCAGACCGTGTCATTTAGTATTTTGAGCATACTGAGAATTCTAGAGATCAAAATGGAATTATTCTTGCATCATTCTTCTTGATTTAATATGGAAGTTAGTTTTTTGTCATCATTTCAACATTCTCTCTTGATTTCTTCATCTGATTTTTTCTTTATTCGTCAATTTCTTGGAGAAGATTAAAATTTTACCCATTTAAACTTTTTTTTTTTTATGAAAAAGGTATATTTAAGAATCTTATATTATGGGTAAACTGATCTTAGTATAGACATGTTGATTTGTAAGGCCCGTAGGCTAAAAGGTCGGAATCAGGGTGAGAAGTGCAGAAATAGTTCTAGTGCATGGATTTACGAACCCATCTACAACTCATGGTTAGTTTTACAGGCCATAGATAGGCCTCGTAAATGGAACAATCACTTGGTAAAAGTTTGGAGTCTGGGGAGTTGAAGAACGAAAAGTATCCATAACTTATAGAAAAAACTACGAGTGATAGATAGGGGTCATGAAATGGAGAGTAAAAAACAAGTTTTTGAAGTTGAAAATATGTCACCATACGAAAGCGCTTTATGAGTTATGGTTTATTTTATGAGTTGTAAATGAGACTCGTAGTTTGGGTCCTGAGAAGGTGAAAATTTTCTAAGTATGAGACGAGATTACGAGGGGATTCATGACTCGTCGACTGTTTTACAAATCATAGAATGTATCCATCAATTCAAGTTCAAAGATGGGTTCCAGGGTCCAAGTGTAACCAGACGAAACCCCCCAACCTATACAACTCGTAAATCAATGTCACGACTCAGAATTGGATCATGACTAATTAAGCTTCAACCCAAATACAATACCCAATATCAAAAAGAAAAGCTAAAATAGACCACCATAATACTTAGTAAATTCTCAAAACCTGGTGTCATAAGTACAAAGAGCATCTAGTATAGTATGCGAGTAAAATACAATGTTATCTTAATAGAAAACAGAAAAAAAATTACAAATCTAAAGAGTATCATAAGTGATCTTGGAATCTAGGCCTCACTACTGAAATTGAGATAAAAGCTCCACTAGAAATGATCAACCACCATGCATGGGACCCCAGCTAGGATCTATAAGGGGATAACATAGTAGGGGTGAGTACACAGAAATATACCAAATAGGTTTAACTGACTGGGTATTAGAAATTGAATAAGATATGTAATAAACTAAGAACTTTTCCATTTGCAACAGAAAAATCAGTCCAACAAGTCGCCACCAATATATATAGATATAAACAGGATAAGTGTAGACATCTCAACATCACAACATCGTAAATCAAATACAATCAATGATGATGAGATGTATGCAATATATAGGTGGTACTGGTGGAATCAAGATTGTCGCATAGACTGTCGTATATATCCCTCATCGAGCTAAAGCTCCATAAACTAAGGAGGGCCCATTGGGATCTCGCATGCCATATACCTCAAGTACAATCACACTGTCTTATGTCTATTTGCCACATCCTCGTGGTCAAGGATTTTGGAAGGTGTCATATTTGTCACAAAATGATGGTGCCACAGTTCTCAAGTTACCAAGTGTTATAATATACAATATGAAGATGCATGTGATGAAACACAAGACATAAGGAATATTCATCATCACAACATAATATATATCACAATATTGCCCACATCTTACTCATTTCACAATAAATTAATTTCTTTTATTCATAATAAGGCATCACTCTTATTATAATGTCCAATCATAATTTTCACCACCTGTATAATGTATAAATACCACAATTAAGAGCCACAAGTTCTCAATAAGCCTCAAATCTCAAATTTCATCAATTTTCCAATTATACCATGCTTTATGGCATAAATGATACCATATGACTTTGCAAGTCTCAATTTATATCACAAATATTCAACAAGTGTCCCAAATGCCAATAGGTACTCCCAATCACAATTATGACAAGATATCATGAATTACAAACAAAATAAGCATAACTTTTTCCAACAATTATCATCACAAAAGTCAATTTTTCCAATGAATTAGTCCAATCTCATGGCTTATCACATAAAAAATTATAACCTTATACCAATCCCAAGAAGGATAAGTTGCACCTACCTCGAAGGCTGAATCGCACATGAACTAGCCAATTCGATGAATGAATCCATAAAGTCTACTCTAAAATTATCACGACCTAAAAATAAGTGTGATGACACTCACCTAACTTACGAAGGCGAGTTATCCCAAAATCCAAAAAACTCATATAATAACAAGTGGAAGATAAAACAGTCTAGAATAATAGATAGAAATAGGAAAACCAAACTACAACCATCTCAGAACTGGTGTCACATGCATAAGCCTCTAATAATAAGAATATTCAAGTGATAATACAGTCTTAATGTCTAGTTCTCAAATAGAACATAACATAAAATAGAATCTTAGAAGGCTTGACGAAGAGACGAGCAACTCCCTCTCAATGGATCCAAAAGCTCTATCCTGAACTGAAAAGTCTAACAAGATGGATCGGGCTTACAATCTAAACATGTAGCAAAGGGTGAGCACCAAACGCACGATACTCAGTAAATAAAAACTAACCTAAAGTAAAGCAATGAAGAACACAAGTACTCTAATCCACCCAACCATATACTGCCGAAGTACACACCTGCACTCGAAAAAGTCCCAGCACAACAACAATACATACACCAATACGTGTCTTAGTGTAATATCTTAGGTATGCAACTAATTTCCAGAGTCAAGTATTACAATATAGTTCATCAATAAGCCACTATCCACAAAATCGAGTCTTCACATTATACAAGACTCAAGTTATCAACATATATCATAATATTTTCATAATTTCTAATTTTTTCACATACAAAGTTCAAGACATTCTATCCATCAAACGTAGGACATATAACAGCTTCAAGAAAAAATGTTATGAAATAAAATGAATGTTATGAAATGTAAACAATGTGATGCAATGCCAAGTAATCATGATGCATGTCTATCCCATGATACATATCTGTTGATCATGCCAGACGGAACTCGTGGGGGTCACACATGGACTATGTACTCACCGAAACTACTTTCCTTACTTTCTTATCAAGGCGGAACTATTTTTCTTTGGCTTTTAATTTCTTTTCTTTATTTTTCTAGCCGGAATTATTTTTCTTCGACTTTTCATCTTCGATAGAACAACAAGCAAATACATATCATCATAACACAATAATCACTTTCATCTATATAAGATTATGCAAGATGTCTACATGTAACATTTATTCAATAATCAATATTAGATAGTCCACTAGTTCACAAGAATTCACGATTCCACCATTATTTCACGATACAATCTCAATATTATTATAATCTTAATCACAATGTAGCCCCAATATCAACATAATTTTGATAACAATACCAGATAATCCACAATTATTTCACAAGTTAAGGATTCACAACATTTATAATTATCCAACTTGAAATCCCATGATCAATGCCTACAATGAGTGACCTATTTCATGCCACAAATCATCCAAACACATTCACATAAGATAATACAAGGTTCAATCATACTTAATAAAAGGTTAAAAGTCCACTTGCCTTAGTAGAAGTCCCAAATCAAGTCAAATTCATGACTTTTCTCCTTTAATGATACTCTAAATCATCATAATCTAGTCAAATATATCATTAAAATTACATTACTAAACTATTGACACAAAAATCAAGCAATTCGGGTGAAAAAGGCAAAATAATAAAAAATTTCATGCCAAAAAAGTGTTCAAAATTTGAAAATGAATACATTAAAATATTTTTCAATTTAATAAGAATTTCAACAGTAAAAATTATTTAAAAAATGGAGTCAAAATGAGGTCACAATCACTAATTTAATGTTAGAAATCAATGTCCAAGAAATCCTCAATTTCTTCAATAAAAAACCCTAATTTTCAAGTTAAATTTAAAATTAATCAATGGAAAATAAAGAAATAGGTCAGAAATTATTTATTCAATAGTCTTGCCTTGGAAAACCTTGAAGATTCTCTCAAAAATCGAGCTTGTGATATCCTCAAAATAAAATAAAAGGCTAAAAACTCAAAGCTAGAAGGAAAAGATATGATATCCTCCAAAAGTAGGGGAGGACGCACCATTCAGCTGAATGCAAGTAGGTCCTCAACGGGGCACTGTTGATGATCGCTAGTACCTGTCTTTGCTTCATGAAAAGATGTAGGCCCAAATGGACGCCAGTTGTGGAATATGCGAGTATGTAAAATGACAGAATGAAACATGTAAAAGAAGAATAATATCATCTCAAATAACTCAACTCAAGAAATAGGAAACTCAATCATCATGTTAAGAGTCTAAAGGAAGAATGTAATTTAGACAATGACTACTCATATATCATCTACGTCCAATCTACTCAGAGTACTATCAAGACCTATTTGGAATTTTCTGTAACCGACAACCATCACCTATGAGCTGGTGATGATATAACGAAGCGATGTCATTGCCACATCCATCCAATACCCTGTTGGGGGTATAGGACATCCCATCAGTGGATCCAAATTCAGTAATATCAAGTCCTTATTTTGGGACAATAGAAAACATCCAATTTTACGTTTCAATCCTCTCCTACGCTGGCTAAGTAGTTATTGAGTTTGAGTTGGACTTTCTCTTATTCAATTTGGTGCTCAATACTCCTCCTAAGATTCAATATGCTCAGAAGACATCAACCCTATGATTAACTCAATCATCTAGTCTCATTGGACATTTGTCAACTTGATTCATCACATCAACCATCGACTTATTTGTTACAACATTTTAAGGTTCAACTCTTGACTCATAAGGACTCTATCATGTACCATTCTAACTCATAGCACTCAGGAAAACAAAGGTAGAGTTTAAGCATTTAGGGATTTCATAGACTCATTAGGCTCAAATTGTACTCATGCATGCTCATGTAAGTAAAATATGTAAAAATAATAAGAAATTATGCTAAGGTTCATGTAGTATGGCAAAATCATCTAATCCAAGTATTTAATTCATTAAAATGATAATTCATGCAAAATTATATAGATATGCACTAGAATCTAAGAAAAATCTTCAAGAATCATTCATGGGAGACTCAATTTTACTCACAACTTCATCGATTCGGGTTATGAGACACATGGAAGAACATAATCCATGTTTTGGTTAGCCTTACATACCTGTAAATTTTGAACCTTGAAGTAGCTTGGAAGAATTCTCAAGTTTGTCTTCAAACCCTAGCCCCTTTTCTCTCTTGAAACCTTGCTTCTATGATTGAGAGAGTGATTTAGAATAAAAGTATTAAATTGACATGTTTAGGACTTTATCTAGGTGTAAAAATGTCAATCCTAGGCTTTAAAAGAGTGAGAAAAAACTAAAATAACCTTTCTTAAAAAGCTGTCAAAAGTCATTTGTGGGCCCATCTACGGCTCGTAGAAAGTTCCATGGCCCGTAGGGACCCTTCCATAAAGTTTTGGCCCAATTTTGAGATCTGATTCACTTTCACGAGCCCACCCTACGGCCCGTAGAAGGTTTTACGACCCGTAGATTAGTTCGTAGAATCTGAGACCAAAAATTGAAGTTTCAGGACTTTCCCACGAGTTAGCAGACGGGCTGTACTTCATTCTATGGCCCGTAAAAGAGTTTCGTCGAACAACTCTACATTTGGCAGTTTTCAGTAAAACGGTCATAACTTTTGACTCTGAACTCCAACTAAGGTGAAACCAGTTGCGTTGGAAAGCTAATTCAAAAAATTTTCATTTGGTAGGTCATGGACCACCTAATTCTTTGTGTGTTAAGAGTTATGATTGTTTAAAGTAGGCCCTTGCATAATCCAACACTAGAAACTCAATTTATAGGAAGATTTTGAAATCGACTAAGTACTAGAGGTCTCTTATGACCCTAATACACTTCCCACATACAAGAATGAGGCTTGAAACATAGGTACATGTGAGGATAGAGTTATGGGGTGTCACAATAAGATCATAAACTAAAATTTTAATAAAATAAAATAAAAAGTTAAAAGAAAATTAAGTAATGAAATTAAAATAAATATAATATTAGAATTATTATTCTCTGCTCTCTTATTTTTACAAAAAATAATAATTATTTTCCAATAAATTAACCTTTTTTAATATAGACCGCATGATGGGTACGTATAATAGTAAATAATAATAAATAAAAAATTCCTAAAAATTAGTAAATATTTATTAAAAAGTACTCGTTCAAATATTTTTGTCTATATTTAAACCTTCTCATATAGTTCAAGAATATTCTTTTTAACTCTTTTTCCAAAATATAAATGATGAGATAATAAATATAACATAGAATTGTTGATAGCGACCACACATGTAAAAAGCCTTACAATGCTATGAAATGTTCTTCTTGTTATGAAAATTGTGATTCATATTTGTGGATGTTCCACCATGTAAAGAT
>DF368021.1:4801-18007 GCA_000787875.1 Solanum virginianum
TAACCATCAAGAATAAGTATCCTCTACCAAGGATTGATGATTTGTTTGACCAATTTCAAGGGGCTAGTCACTTATGTAAGGTTGATCTTCGGTTTGGGTATTATCAAGTGAATGTAAGGGAGTGTGACATGCCTAAGACAACCTTCCACACCAGGTATGGGCATTATGAATTTGTGGTTATATCTTTTGGGTTGACCAATGCACGGGTATCTTCATGGATCTTATGAAAAGGGTCTTTAAACCCTACCTTGATTTATTTGTTGTGGTGTTCATTGATGATATTTTGATCTACTCTCATAGTGAGGAGGAGCATGTGGGTCATTTGAGGGTGGTGCTACAAAAATTGAGGGAAGAGAAGTTGTGTGATAACGATGTTCACGCTCCAATAAGTAAGCGGTCGCTGTCAGCAGTTAACCTAACCGAAGGTTAGGATCGAATCCACAGGGAATATAGAGTTTGACTGCAAGAATTCACTACCAATCCTTTAAGTATCTATAACTAAAATCTGTAAAAGGGGGGGATTTTTGTGATTCAAGAACAAAAATAAATAGACACTATACTACGATGCGAGAAAACACTCAATTTTAGGGACACGTTGGGAATTGTGTTCCCCATGGTTCGTTAACTCGATTAACCCAGATAACATAACTACAATTAGAGATTCGCATGCAGGACAGTAACTTATGTTCTTCTAGCCCTATTACAAAGGTGAAGGTCGAATTTCACCATGGCGCTTGGTCGACAACCATGGCGTGCCAACTAACCTTACCTATTGTCCAAGTCAACCTCCCCTTAGTCAGGTTTGGTTGATTAGACGAGAACATATCAATCGAATCCTGCCATCTACTTCCATTTTCCTATTCATCACTACCTTAGTCAGGATCATGATAGTAGACTGGGTTTGGTGTTTGCCACCACCAAACAACAATCATAATGAAGGGAAATAGACAATACATGCAAAACCCCAATCATAGAAATGCACAAACTTAGGTCATCTCAAGTCAACTACCCATGGTTCCCACAACCCCAAGTTTTGGGTGTTTAGCTACTCATGGCTAAGGCAAAACCAACAAAATTGCAAATGCAAGACACAGTTGAGAATTTTACCGAAAGAAATGAAGAGTGAAAACACCACATGTTGCAAACCATAAGCTTGATAGATTGACAATGAGTACAATGTAAGATTTGCAATCCCCAAATGTGGGTTTTCCAAGAGAAAAATGAAAGAATTTGCTAAAACCCTAAAATATTCTTAAGAGAATATTCAAAGGCACATTGAATATCTAAAAGTTGGGATCCTCCAATAAAACCCTAACTTAAAGTATTTATAGTAGTTACAAGTTTAACCCTAAAATTTACATAGAAAAGACAGTTGGTAGCTGGTACGCCTCACAGGTATGACTAGTAGGGTGACTTACGAGTCGTAATTGGGGTCTCGTATCAGGTTCTTGGCATCTTGGACTCAACTAGTATGACACACTAGTACGAGTCATTGTATAGGCTACGATTCGTATGCTGCTCTCGTAGTCTAGGCCTTCAGTTTTAGATCTAAAGTTTGGGCTCTCTGTTTCTACTACGAGTACACCTATACGAGTCGTAGTGAGACTTATGACTCGTAAGATGGCCTCTAGGGTTGACCTCCACTTAGAAGATTTTTTATTTTTGGTCTCTATTTCTTGCTACGATAACACGCTATGACTTGTTGCTTAGGCTATGACTCATAGGTGAACTCGTATGTCCTATGCTTCAGCAAAATCTGCAATGTTCCCCCAAAATCATGCCAAACTAACTTTTCTGCAAGAACAACACAAAAACCATAAAAAGTCACATTCAGAACTCACAAAATCCCTTGGTTTAGGAATTAAATGTATTGTTTTTCGACAAAACATCAACACCCTCTTAGAATTGTTGCTTGTCCTCAACTGACGACTCAATCTACGCAGACAATAAGAAATACATAGCAGCTATACCAATTGCATATACATCATTCACTCTAATCCAGGTACACAACTATCATTTTCAAAACCAGATTGCAAGGCTACTAAGCACAACAAAAATAGGATGATGAATCTGGTAACCCAACTATGATAAGCTAAGGTGCATCAACCATCCATAATCACTAGTATAGCCATATGCTAATCAAGTAGTGCAAATGCACTCACAGAAAAGAAGTCCCTCTTACTCACTCAAAAAGCATTTAGAATTCAAGGACTGAGGAAGCATTCTCACTCTCACAAATGAAATTTATGCAAAATCACTAACACCATAGACTTGCCCTATACTCATCTTCCCGCTTGGTGACAAAATGGATTTGGATCACTTTAGGACTTAAGGGCTTGTAACATAGATTAAGGGGGCTTTGGTATGACACTTTAGGCAAGTAGTAACTAAAAGCTATCATTGAGCCATGTTTACCAACGTTTTTGCCTTCATAACCCAACTATTTTCAATAAATCCACCCTTATTCTCCAGTTTCAAGCTTTTCTCGATTGCTTTCTTTCTCTTTTTCAGTTGTGCCTCAATCTTGAACTCTTTTTGTGCTAATCTTTTCAACTCAATAGACTTTTCTTTTCTTCTTCTTTACCCGGCTCATGATTATTCATTTATTTCCTTCTTTCCCAGCTAACCACCTCATTTTTGTTACTTTACCACAATAAAGGCCACCCTCAACTTAGGTTTTTAGCCTAAGGTGAAGTACATAATATCTATGTCTCAAACCAGGGCCACCCATTGTAGCCACCCTCAACTTAGGTTTTTAGCCTAAGGTGAAGTACATAATATCTATGTCTCAAACCAGGGCCACCCATTGTAGCCACCCTCAACTTAGGCTTTTAGCCTCAACCAAGGTTCACAAGTTCAAGGATAGACCAGTATCAACGTATTTCATCAAACAAGGTTAAGTTAGTAAGGTATCAAGAAAGAATGAGTACATGAGAAGCTCAAAATTTTGGAACAAAGAATTCATTAGCTCATTTTGTAGGTCATTTAGGCAAAAATAGGCTTAGTAAAAGAACAAAGGCCTAAGATCCCTTCCAAATCAATCAAATCACCAAACTAATCTTAAACTAATAAGGCAAGTTCTAAATCCATACAACATGCATGAATGCGGCAAAATAATCTCACAACAAACATGGCATTTGAGACACACAATCAAGTATAGACTCACAGATCCTGTTTCCAGCCTCATCTTACCTTTACATTATCAGAACAAACATTGCCAGATACTCCAAATGTATGTATGCATCAATAACCACAATCTCAAAAATTTTGAGCGTTTCATCAAAATTTAAAAAGCATTTAAAGACTGTGTATATGCCAACAGATAACACTACTATATATCTACAAATTATCTACACTACTTAAAACATGCCAGTTCAACAAAAAATTAAACATCTACAAGGAAAAAAAAAATACGGCAAGAAAACCTTGGGATCAAAAATAGGGGATGTTATGGACTCAAGACTATTCAGACTTCACCTTAATACATAACTTTCCACACCCCACCAAAATAGAATACTTTATCCTCAAAGTAAGGACATGAATGAAATATCAAACATGATAACATAGAGATATATAGATATATATACATTAAAAACCAAAAACTAACATCCAAAATATAAGTAAAAAAAACCTCCAATCATAAAAAAATTTAAACAAAGCCAAAATGAACATAATAAGAATATTATCTGACAGAAACAACAAAGTATCCATATATGAAAGATAAGAGCTGGGGTTAAAAGTCAAACATCTTGGTGCTCAAGCACCGGTATCTGCCTAGTTATAGAGCCCTGGGTCACGACGCCCTTCTCAACCATTTGGGTTATAGTTATATGTGTACTACCCTCTCCATGTGAAGGCTGAGGCTCCCTATCTCTCTATATGGCCGCCAACAGGATTGACTCCTGCACCACCTCCTCTGATATTGGCTCCTCCTCCGGGGCTGCTGGGCCATCAGGTCTGGGCCTCTTCTGGCTCAACCCTGGGTCATCTGTCTCGAGGGGCCTCATATCAAGGATGTGTGGACGGTCAGCTAACAAGTCAAATGCCTCATCGCCCGCTGGTGCCACCTCTGGGACTGCAACGGGGACTGCTAACATCTATAATAAGTCAACCTTAAACTTGGCCAACTCCTATGTCACTGTGCTCATGTCACTTGGCCTAACACCCATGAGCCTCCGCTAGACTCTCTCCTTGAAAGCATCGACTCGGGCATCCACCATTCTAACTCTCTCATCAACCAAATCACGAGCAACTACCTTTATCCTCTTCTCTAAGTCCTGTATGGTCTGGCTGACCCATGGTCTGACCTGTGTAGATAAAGCATGCAGCTTGGACTCCACCATAGCCATCCTGCGTACTAGTCCTAAAAAGCAACAGGAGAAATAAGAGAATTAACCTTTAATGTGGGTGCTTTTAGTGCTGAAGTACTGGAGGATGGCGTAGACATAATTATAACAACTTGTGAAGCCTCTGCAGTAGCTGGAGAAGTTTCGGTAGCAGTAGGAGTTGAACCCTGAATCTGAGGCTCTACCGAGAATGGCTCTAGTATAGGAGGTAGAATAGCTCTTTATAGGGCTACTGGGTTCTCGCCAACCTTAATTAGACTGGGGTCCATCATACGCACAGCCTCTGCATAAGGGTCCAAAAGAAGTTGTATGATGATGATGATGTTTACACTCTAATAATAAAGTGGTCATTGTAAGCAATTAACCTATCCAAAGGTTAGGGTTGAATCCACAGGGACTACAGGGTTTGACTGCAATACTTCACTACCAAACTATTCAAGTATCTATAACTAAAATCTTTAAAAAAGGTGGGAATTTTTTTGATTCAAGAATAAAAATAAATAGATACTATACTACGATGCGAGAAAATACTCAATTTTAGGGACAACTTGGGAATTATGGTCCCCATGGTTTATTGACTCAATTAGTCCAGATAACATAACTATAATTAGAGATTCACATGTAAGATGGTAACTTAGGTTCTTTCGGCCCTCTTGTGAAGGTAAAGGTTGAATTTCACCATGGCACTTGGTCGGCAACCATGGCGTACCAACTAACCATTACCTATTGTCCTAGTCAACCTCCTGACTCACAGATCCTGTTTCCAGCCTCATCTTACCTTTACATTATCAGAACAAACATTGCCAGATACTCCAAATGTATGTATGCATCAATAACCACAATCTCAAAAATTTTGAGCGTTTCATCAAAATTTAAAAAGCACTTGGTTTGGATCGTGATAGTAGGTGATGTTAGGTGTTGGCCACCACTAAACACCAATCATAATGAAGGGAAATAGATAATACATGCAAAACCCCAATCATAGAAATGTATAAACCTAGGTCATCTCATGTCAATTACCCATGGTTCCCACAATCGCAAGTTGTGGGTGTTTAGCTACTCATGGCTAAGACAAAACAACAAAATTGCAAATGCAAGACATAGTTGAGAATTTTACCCAAAGCAATGAATAGTGAAGACACCACAAGTTGCAAACCACAATCTTGATAGATTGACAATGAGTACAAAGCAAGATTTGCAATCCCCAAAAGTTCATTTTTCAAGAGAAAAATGAAAAACTTTGCTAAAACTCTAAAATATTCTTGAGAGAATATTTAAAGGCACATTCAATGTCTAAAAGCTATAAACCCTAACTTAAATTATTTATAGTAGTTACAAGTTTAACCATACAAATTACATAGAAAAGACAATTGACAGTTGGTATGCCTCACAGGTACGACTTGTAAGGTGACCTAAGAGTCATAATTGGGGTCTCGTATTAGGTTCTTGGAATCTTGGACTCAATTGGTATGACCAACTGGTACGAGTTGTTGCATGGGCTATGACTCGTATGCTCCTATCGTAGTCTAGGCCTTTAGTTTTTGATCCAAAATTTGGGCTCTCTATTTCCTACTATGAATACATCTATATAAGTCGTAATGAGACTTACGACTCGTAGGATGGCCTTGTAGGTTGACCTTAATTTAGTAGATTTCTGATTTTTGGTCTCTGTTTCTTGCTACAATAACTTTTTATAACTTGTAACTTGGGCTATGACTCATAGGTGAACTTGTATGTCCTATGCTTCAGCAAAATCTGCAATTTTCCTCCAAAATCATACCAACCTAACTTTTCTATAAGAACAACACAAAAACACATAAAACTATAAAAAGTTGCATTAAAACTCATAAAATCTCTTATTTTAGGCATCAAATGTGTTGTATTTTGACAGCACATCATATGATATGATAAGTATGAGAACTGTGAATTTTGGTTGAAAGAGGTTTCCTTTCTAAGTCATGTGGTATCGGGGGACAGTATTAAGGTGGATCCTAGAAAGACGAAAATGATTAGAAATTGGCCTAGACCTTTGAGCCTACCGGATATTAGAAGCTTCTTGGGCTTGGAGGGTTACTACCAGAGGTTTATAAATTGTTTCTCCTCTATTACTTCTCCCATGACTAATTTGACTCAATAAAAGGTCAAATTTGTGTAGACTGATGAGTGTGAAAAGAGTTTCCAAATTTTGAAGGATAAACTTATCTCCAAGCCTATCTTGTCTCTACTAGAAGGGTTGGAAGGGTTTGTTGTATATTATTATGCCTCCCGAATTAGTTTGGGTTGTGTTTTGATGCAGAATAGTAAGATTATAGCCTATGCTTCTAGACAACTCAAAGTGCATGAAAAGAATTATCTTACTCATGATTTTACATTGGCCGCCCTGGTATTTGCTTTGAACATTTGGCACCATTATTTGTGTGCAGTGCATGTTGATATGTTTGCCAATCGTAAGAGTCTCACATATGTGTTCGCTCAAAAAGATCTCAACTTGAGGCAACGGAGGTGGTTAGAGCTTCTTAAAGATTATGATATGAGTGTGCATTATCATCCCGGTAAGTCTAATATTGTGGAGGATGCCTTGAATAGGTGTTTATGGATAGCCTAGCTTATATTAATGGTGGGGGAAAAGAGGTGACTAGGAAGGTTCATCGGTTGGCAAGATAGGGGTTAGGTTGGAAGAGGTTGATAATGGTGGTATTGTGGTTGTTGATGGTTCAAAATCTTCCTTTGTTGATGAGATAAAAGAAAAGCAAGATATTGACCCCTCTTTATTAGAATTGAAGACCATGGTGAGAGAGGGCAAGGTGGAGGTTTAATCCCAAGAGGGAGATGGTGCCCTTAGATACCAAAGTAGCTTGTGTCTGCCTTATGTGGATGACTTGAGAAAGAGGATTCTTGATGAGGCTCATAATTCTTCTTATTCTATTCACTCCATTTCTACAAAGATGTATAGTGATTTGAGGGATGTGTTTAGGTGGGGAGGTATAAAGAAAGACATTGCCAAATGTGTATTCGGTTGTCATAGTTGCTAACAAGTCAAAGCTAAACACCAAACATCAGGTGGCCTAACTCAAGATATAGAGATTCCTACTTGGAAGTGGGAGGAATTTACATGGATTTTGTGGTTAGGTTGCCTAAGACTAGAAAGGGTTTTAATTCTATTTGGGTTGTGGTTGATAGGATGACAAAGTTGGCTCATTTCCTACATTATGATGTCTATCACTTGTTGCATTGCATCCTACATACTTAGTAAATTTAAACATACTAACGCATACTCTATACCTACATGATGTTACCATGTTAGAATCGGAGCTCCACTTGATCATCCTCCTCCTCTATTCGTGGTTCTCAATTCACTTCTCACTTTTGGAGGTCCTTCCAAATATGTCTTGGTACCAAGGTTAAACTTTGTACGGCCTTTCACCCTCAAACAGATGGCCAAGATGATTGAACTTTCCAAACTCTTGAGGATATTCTTAGAGATTGTATTTTGGAGTTTAAGGGTAGCTGGGATGATCATCTTCCATTAGTTGAGTTTGCTTATAATAATAACTATTATTCTAGCATTGGTATGGCTCATTTTGAGGCCCTCTATGGTAGGCATTGGTAGGTCACCTGTCGGGTTGTTTGAAGTGGGATAAATTGCATTGTTAGGTTCAGATATGGACAAAGAGGCTATGGAGAAGTAAGGTTGATTAAGGAAAGGTTGAAAATAGCCCAAAGTCGTCTAAAGTCCTATACCGATGTGAGGAGGTTGATAAGAGAGAGGTAGAAAACAGCCCAAAGTCATCGAAAGTTCTATGCCAATGTGACGAGAAGGGATCTTGAATTTAAGGTTGGTGATTGAGTCTATTTGAAGGTTTCACCTATGAAGGGTATGGTTCATTTTGGTAAAAATGGTAAATTGAGTCCAAGATATGTAGGTCCTTATATGGTGTTGAGGAAGATTGGTAAGGTGGCCTATGAGTTGGAGTTGCCTAGTGAAATGGACTTTGTTCATCCGGTCTTTCATGTGTCCATGTTAGGAAATGTGTGGGTGATCTGAATGCTATTGTCCCATTGGATGTTATGGGTGTTATTGAAGACAACTTGAATTATGAAGAAGTTCCAATAGAAATCTTAGATAGATAAGTGAAAAGGTTGAGGAACAAGGATGTGGCTTCCATTAAGGTCCTTTGGATGAATCAATAAGTGAAAAGTGCGATATGGGAGGCCAAGGCGGACATGCCAAAGCAATATCCCTGTCTCTTCCATTCTACTCAAGCCTAAGGTAATAATTCTTAGTCTTTTATATGATTTCATGTCTCATCTATCAGGCCCTTTATGTCATTGCACGCACTCATGTTTATGATGATAAGTTCATGACACTTATGTTTAGCTTTTTGAAATGATGCTTAAATACATTATTGCATTCTTGTTGGGGCTAATTTCTGAAAACTACTCTTCTTATGTATGTTTCTTTGAATTCAGGGATGAATGTTCCCAAGAGGGAGATATTGAAACGATCCAAAAGAAAAAAAGTGCCCAAAAATGTGCCTCGAAAGTGCTGGAAATCATAATTTCATATATCTCAAAATCTGTGTGTTATTTCAAAAATCCAATTTTATATTCTTGATCAGGGGGCAACTTGGGTAGGAAATAGGTCTAACCCCAATTTTAGAATGACTGTATCCTAAAATAAACATTCAAAGTTGCAAATTCCAATGAGCAGTACGATGCGGCTGGGGCGTCCCTCAATGTTATTTTTTCCTAGTTATTTTATCTCAGTCCTAGGTTTTGGGGTCTTAGGCCTAAGTCTTCCCATATGTGAAAATACCTATACTTAGCCATATTTCAACACTATATCATACAAGACATTCTCCAATACTTTCTCAAACACTTAGATAAACATTTCACTCAAAATTCAAGTGCCAAATCTCCTTCCCGATATTAAGGAATTTATTCAAGCTTCAAGTTCTTAATCCAGTCTTCATCAACGAATTCTCCAAAGCTAAGGTATCTGGGTTTCAACCATTAGGTCCTTTCACCCATGGTGCCCAACCTTCCTTTTTACATAAATAATATGTTTCTAAGCTGATTTACTAATGATGATCTCTTCTTACATATGTAAAATGTTCTATGTAAGCATATTTCACTACAAGCATCATTCATGCATGCCATATTGCTATATGCCCATTTATTGCCTAAATATGTATTTCAATTATGATGTCTATCACTTGTTGCATTGCATCCTACATACTTAGTAAATTTAAACATACTAACGCATACTCTATACCTACATGATGTTACCATGTTAGAATCGGAGCTCCACTTGATCATCCTCCTCCTCTATAGGTCTAGTACGATTTCTCTCAAAGCAAGTTGGTGAGTCCTCTATATCTGGGACAATGTCTTTGATCCTACACTATGTATAAAGACTCTCTTTATTTTGATGCATGCTTATAACTATGAGGGTGAGCCCAAAAATTTTGTCTTGGCCCTCACTCAATTCTATGTAGTAGAGGTGTTGTTGGACAAGTTATGTGTTGATGCTATGAACTTTGATTCTTTTGATATTTATGTTATAAAAGTCTTCCCTTAGTCTTTTGGCCCATATTTCTATTCTTTTATTGTTGTTTAATTTGTTCCGCGACCAACGATATGTAATGATATGTTAAGAGGCTTGGTGGGGTTCCTTTGAGTCCCCCATTCGATGTGTTACATCTAGGACCTAGGCTTGGGTCTGACAATAAGGAACATTTCTGAAACCTTCTTTGCGACCCCAATCTGCATCTGGACCCCTGTTCCTATCATAGTAACCTCTGCTATTGTCCCTGTAAGCTCCATCTCTACCATAGTTCCAACCTTGATTTCTTTGACCTTGGCACCGATAGTCCTAATTAGACCCTTGGGCGTTGGTCCAGAAACCCCCCATCTAATCATTCACAAAATATGTGTCCTTGTCATAGTATGGCTCCTCGTACATGGGTGCATGTGATGGTAGGTGAACCATTATGTTCACTCTCTTTTGCTTCTGCTTGATTACCACATCCATGCTTGTACAAAGCTGAGCCAGTTGTTGTATAATTTCTTTATTAATATTGGCTTGCTCTGAACCTACACTAATAGCATATGAACTTTTCATGGAAGCTCTATCTCGCTCCCCCATACATGATTCGTCTTGACCACTCACTCCATATGCACGACAATCCTTGCAATTGGTTGATCTAGAAACATGCCCTTCATGATAGTGTCAGTACAAGCCTGACTGTTTTCATTAAGGGCACAGTAAAAGATCTCCACCAAGGCATCATCAACTATGTTATGGTTACAGATGCTCCTCAAACATTTAGTAAACCACTCCCATGTAGTGCTTATCGAATCACCAGGATATTGCTCAAAGTTGTTGGCTCCTCAGATATTTTGTGAACTGCTCCTAAGTAGTGCTTATCGAATCACTAGGAAGTTATTCGATGTTGATGATCTGATCCTTCAACTTGAGCTTCTTCGATCTAGGGAAGTACCTCTCTAAAAATGCCTTCTGCAAATCTACCTAGCTAGTGATTGAACTCTGCGAGAGCTCAGATAGCCATAATGCAATATTACTCATGAGAGATAATGGGAACACACCAAGTCCCATAGAATCCATAGACAAATTTTATGTCCCCATCACACTCTTACAATCAAATGCCACACTGTACAAATAGCTATGTGGATCCTTTGGTGGTAAGCCTGCAAATAGCCCACGGTTCTGCAGCATCTGAAGTAACCAACTTGAGACTGTGAAATTTGTGTCTACCAGTAGTGATGGCAACATAATAGCTCCTGTCACATCCATAGCCATGGGGTTCAACCTGTACTGATTCCACTGGTAAGCATTGGCATTGAACTCCTAAGGTTATGGAATTTCCTCCAAAGGAGGTGGGTTCTCTTTTCTATCATCATCATTATTATTCCATTTCAAAGCTACTTTGGCCGCGTTGCTGGCATTCTCTTGGGCCATTCTTCTTGTCGTTCTGTGGATCTTTAGATAAAGTGGAGTTAAGGGATTGGATTGACTTTGAGTGTTGGGCATACTCTAATCGTACACTCTACAAATAAACAAAAAAAAAACAAAAGTAAAATACAAGGGAACTAGGATTAACACTTGAAAATTGAGATTTGATGGTCATACTGAGCATGCTAATCCTAAAGATTTCTTTTAGCATATTTTACTAAGTTTCATGTATATAACTTTTGAGCATAAATAATGATTTGAGAAAGGATTTTGGTGATATGCAGAGATAATTTTTGAATGAGTTTTTAAGAAAATACTTGACATTTTAATGAGTTTTGATTGAATTGAGCATTGAGTCTACATGACACTTTGAGTACATATTGATGATAATGTAAATATATTTCTCATAATAATTTCATTGATAGATGATGGTGATAGTTGATACGAGTCTTAAAAAAGATGGATTGATTGATAAGTTGTGCATGTTTTAGTTTTGGGAGCATTATTGAGTACTGAGTTGGATGAGGAGTGTCACCCTAGAACTGCGTTTGTCAGCGTAGGATGGTCGTGTAACACATTTTGGCAACTCTTATCCTAAACGTTGGACATTCTCTTTGGATCCAAGAGAGAGAGATAGAGATACTACGTCCTTTATCCTGGCAAGTTTAGGACGAGCATGGCAACAATGCTAATTCATTGTAGACCACCTAACTTAAAGGTGGTGGGATGATGTATTGTCAGAATAGCACATTTGATACCTAAAACAAGGAATTTTGTGAGTTGTTAATGTGACTTTTTATGGGTTTTGTGTGTTTTTTTGTTGATTTTACAGAAAAGGTAGGTTGGCATGATTTTAGAGAAAAATTGTAGATTTTATTGAAGCACAAGACGTATAAGCTCACTTACGAGTCGCAGCCCAAACTACGAGTCATATAGTGATCTCATAGCCAGAAACTGAGAGTAAAAATCAAAAATCTACCAAGTGAAGGTCAGCCCTACGAGGCCACCCTATGAGTCATAGGTCTCACTACGACTTGTATAGGTGGACTCGTAGCAGGAAATAGAGAGTCAAAACTTTAGACCAAAAACTGAAGGCTTAGACTACGAGAGGAGCATACGAGTCATAGCCTAAGCAAAGACTTGTACCAGTGGGTCATACAAGTTGAGTCCAAAATGCCAAGAACCTGATATGAGACCTTGATTACGACTCTTAGGTCACTCTACGAATCCCACCTGCCAAACAAACCAGATGCCAGCTGTTTTTTCTATGTAATTTTTAGGCCTAAATTTGTAACTACTATAAATACTTTAAGTAGGGTTTTATTTGAGGGGGGTAGCAGATTCCTGATATTAAACATCACCTTTGAATATTCTCTCAAGAATTTTTTAGGGTTCTAGCTTAGATTTTTTTTCTATTGGAAAACCCACTTTTGGGGAGTGCAAATCTCATATTGTATTCATTCTCAATATATCAAGCTTGTGGTTTGGAACTTGTGTCTTCACTCTTCATTACTTTGGGTAAAATTCTCAATCATGTCTTATGTTTACATTTTTGTTGATTTTGCCTTAGCCATGAGTAGCTAAGCACCCACAACTTGGGATTGTGGGAACAATGGGTAGTTGACTTGAGATGACCTAGATTTATTGCATTTCTATGATTGGGGTTTTGCATATATTGTTTATTTCCCTTCATTTTAATTGTTGTTTGGTGATGGCCAACACTAAAACCCACCTATTATCATGATCCTAACTAAGGTAGCGACGAATAGAAAAAGGAAAGTAAATGGCAGGATTTTATTGATATGTTCTCATCCAATCAACCAAACCTGACCAAGGGGAGGTTGACTGGGACAATAGGTAATAGTTAGTTGGCATACCATGGTT
>DF368016.1:0-17345 GCA_000787875.1 Solanum virginianum
TAAAACAAAGAAAACTCTGCCAATTTTTTTTTAAAATATAAGTCATTTGGTTGTAACTCGACTTTGTGACTGTGTCTGGGTGCCCAATCCGGGCACTAGTCACGGCCCACGAGGTTGGGTCGTAACATTTACATCTTTCAAAGTATTAGTACATATTTTTGAGTTTTTCTTACTTATGTATATGGACGTGTATGCCAAATTAAGACCAATCACCTTCCAATTTATATATCTTATAAAATCTATATTAAATCTTTATGGTTAAAAAGCGAGGTGCATTCACATTATCATTCTTTTGACTCATTAACAAAAGAATAATTGCTTCTCCTTTTTCTTAAGGTTAAAAAGTGAGTTGCATTCAGATTATCATGCTTTTGACTCATTGACAAAAGAATAATCGCTTCTCCCTTTTCTTTTGATAGTTTTTTTTTCACAATGCTGCAATTATTGAACATCCAAATATTCATGTCTTACAATTTTATTCTTTTTTTACATGAGTTATAAAAATACAAATTCATACATAAAAATAGAAGTGAAACAATCAGAGAAAATAATTTTAAATATTATCAGGCTTATCACTATTAATATTTTCATCAATATTATAAAATTTCTTCGGGTAATTTTTAAGTAGTCCGCTACATCCAGATGCATAGGTTCAATATTATTTTCAGACATAAATTTGTTTCTAGATTTTTAGCTCCTTTTAATGATGCTCAATATAGCTGAACAAGGCGTTTATATGACCAACATGTCTTTGACCAGTGCCCTTTACCTCCACATCTGTGACATATGCTTTCTAAATTTTTCTTTGAAAAGCTTCTGGCTTTTCTTTCCTTCCTTTTAAATTGCTAATCGTGTCTCGATACGAGATGACTATCATGATACTTCATTAACAATTCATTGTGTCTTTCAGCAATAAGAAGGTGAGAAAGCAACTCAAAATATTTAGTAAATCCTATACCATGATATTGCTGTTGCAGGAACATATTTACGGAGGGAATGCGGAGTATTCTTTTCTCCCTTTTTTTCAAGCCTATCTTATTCAGTGATTTCTTCTCCGCATAAATTCAACTGTGATATAATTTTGAATATTGCTGAATTATATTCAGTTATATTTAACCAATCATGACGTACTTGTGAAATGACGACCAACTTCAGGTGGTCGAATATTTATTTTAGATTCTTCCATAATTTTAGGGGATCTTTTATTGTAAGATATTGTAATTTTAACCCCTCGTCAAGATGGTGGCGGAGAAATATCAAAACTTTGGCATGGTCCTGACTGGAAGCTTTATTATCATCTTTTATGGTGTCCACTAGACCCATTAATACTAGATGGAGTTCAGTTTCAAGAACCCATGATGCATAATTTTTACCAGAAATCTTAAAAACAGTAAATTAAACTTTTGAAATGTTAGACATTTTAATAAAATAAAATTTTTACCTCCTTTGTTACCTGTTTAAAATATCTTGGAATGGGTAGAGCTTCGTACTGATAACGTATTATAAAATATAGATCTTAAAATTAACTAGAATAAGTTTTAGAAGGAATGAAAGTTGAAACCAAAAATGAGAAAGAAGAGAGGGAGGGAGTATGTATCTATTTTATTTCTCAACCAAGTTATGTCCCTTACATCCATACTTCAAGCCTATATATAGCCAAAATATGGCCATCCAATTTTCAAGAGTTCAATTTGAACTTTGCAACAGAGGACAAGTTCAACTTGAACTTTGCAACTTGACTAATAGGAAGACAATTTAAAGTTGTAATTTCTAATTAAACTTATATTCTTTGCAATTTAAATAAAAGGTTTTTAATAGAAAAACCATATATTTATTCAAATAAATAAAATTGTACAATTACAAATAATTTTAAAAGTTAAGAGAATCTAATCTACACAACCACCTTCTAGGAAAGATTCTGTTTGAACTAGGTCTCTAATATTATACTAATATCTATAACGTTGGAACATTTTTTGTAGTAAATTCTCTATTATTTCTCGGAAAAAATTTTCTAGAACTCGTATTTGTCATTCTTCCTCCATTGCTTCCATGTCATCATCACTATTCTCTCTAAGTATTCCATCAATTTCATCTTATGTTTGAGGGGATAATTTTGGCAATCCATAGTTTCTTCTTTTAGCATTGATCCAATCACTAAACAACACTGATATTTCTAAACTATCCTTTGCTAATGAGTATCGATGATCTCCAATTTGATCTCCTTAGCTAAATGATGAGTTAAAAACATGAATAAAGCCTTAATTTTCATATGTAGTCCCTTAAAGTTGTCCGCATATTTCATTTGGACAACTTAACTTAACCTTGTACCTATTGAACACTTTAATTTTAACAAATTTATACATATTTGACACAAAATAAAAATCAGATAAAAGATAAAAGTGTGTTTATCTCAAACGCAAATACATTCTATATGGACCAATAGAATGATGATACGTGGAGATTGGATCCAATTTTTTTAAACACTATTTAAATAATTCAAAAAATAAAAATTTATTTATGAATTTACCTACCCCTAACACTTCTTCTTCATCAAATCTGCAGCGGTAATTAACCCAACCCTAATCCCTTCTTCTTCATCAAATATCTTTCTCCAGCGGCGGCACTGTCAATAAATCATCACTTCCACCTCTTAATTCTTCTCTTTTGAACCTTATCATTTTCACCAATGCAAGGAGTATACCATTGTTATGCACCTACTAAAAATTCATGCTCCTTTTATTTTGATAGCATCAATATCTCCTGCCCATTGCATTTATTTTCTTTAACAATAATAACAAAATTTTGCTGAAAAAAAATCAGTTCATATTCTTTGTCGAAAAAATAGAGCTTTGCTAGAATATTTGAGAAAAATGAAAGAAATAAACAAGCAGAAGAAAAATTGAAAAGGAGAGAGAAGAGAGAAGAGAAGAGAGAGAGAGAGAGAGAGAGAGAGAGATGAAGTGGAGGGGTGGTGCGTGTGTAAAGCCACTGTAAAGGAATGATGAAAATGGTTACAATGAGAGAACATTGAGTTGGGGAAGAAGATGGTTCTCCCATTTCTTCATTTTTCATTTTTTTTTAAAATTAGGTGTATCTAGAGTCCATCATTCGGAGTATTGGTGATATCGACAATGATGTCATACATCATATTGGGATAGCATGGACTAAATGAAGTCTTGCCTCTAGAGTATTGCGCGACTAGAAAATATCACCTAATCTTAAAGGTAGGTTTTACAGAATGGTGGTTAGACCATCGTTGTTATATGGGGTGGAGTGTTGGACAATAAAAAATGTGCACGTTCAGAAGATACATGTTGCAGAGATGGGGATGCTAATGTGAATGTGTGTTCACACCAGGAGTGATAAGATTAGGAATGAGACCATTAGGGAGAAGCTAGAGGTAGCCCCTGTGGATGATAAGATGAGGAAAACAAGACTGGATAGTTTGGGCATGTGTAGAGAATAGCATCGATGCTCCTATTAGCAGGTGCGAGAGGTTGGTTTAGGGAGTTACACAGAGGGGAGAGGTAGACCAAAGAAGTATTGAGGGGAGGTGATCAGATAGAAAGGAGTGAAGGTCGTGAATTAGAGTAGCAGGATAATTGGTTGGTAGGATTAGGTGGATGTCTGACCTTGGGGTACAACAGGGTAGCAGGAGTAGTCTTGTTCTATATCATGTGATGTTACTATCTATCATAAATATGTTTAATTTTATCGTATTTACATATTGTCATGTGCTTTTATGTAATGACCCTAAAAAGTGTCCGAAAATGTGCCTCGAAAGTACCCAGAATCGTGATTTCCATATATCTAAAAATCCATTTGTTATTTCCAAAATCTAACTTCATATTCTTGTTCAGGGGGTCAAATTGAGTGGGAAATAGGTCTAACCCAAATTTTAGAGCAACCGCATCAATTATTTTAAAAAATTGACTTTATATTATTGTTCAGGGGGTCAAATTGAGTGGAAAATGGGTCTAACCCGAATTTTAGAGCAACCATATCAAAATTTGAAAATCACAAAAAATGTGTTTTTGGAGGGTCAACTTTGAAGGGTCATATCTCTTAGCATACAAAGAACTAGGTATCCCACGACCTACCAAATTAAATCCCTTTTAATTATCTTTCCAACGCACTTGATTTCACCTCATTTGAAATTTAGATGAAGAATATATGCCTGTTTTCGTAGAACTTGTTTGTGCAGAAATGCAGATTTCCAGTGAGTAATCTGCGTCGCGGAGTATTATTTTGGTCCTATTTTTTTTATTTCAGTCCAAGACTTTCAAGTCTTGGGACTAAGGGTTCTCACACTTGAAAATATATATACTTAGCCTTATTTCACCCTCATATCATCCTTAACATTCCCCAATATCCTCTCAAACACTTAGACTCATATTTCACCGTAAATTCAAGTCCCTTGGTGGTAGGACCCGTAGAGTTAGATTCCAACTCCCTAATAAACCCATCTTTGAGGGAGGCATTGATCCCAAAACTTAAGACTAATCTTAAGCATTCTTCAAGGATTTCATTCAAGATTCAAGTTTCAAGTCTCCATCTCTAATCTTCACCAAGTTCATCTCCAAGCTAAGTTATGTGGGTATCATCTCTAAATTGTGTGATCTTTTACCCCCATTTCACACCCTCAAAATATTTGATAAAATGTCCAAATGTATTTCTTGAGGAATTAAAGGTCCAAAGCATGAGATATGATATGAATGATGTTATGATGATGAAATGAGCTTATGCATATGATTATTCCTATATGAAGTGTTGCAATAGAGCATATAATAAATCCTATATAAAGTGTTGTATTAGACCATACTCGATCCGGGGGACAAGAGCTCAGGTAACCATGTTAGGGGATTATATTCATCAACCACGCGAGGGGTTTATACTTTGTCACCGTGTTGGTAAGGTATGATTACCATCAACCATGCGAGAGATTTATAATTTGTCACCGTGTTGGTAAGGTGTGATTACCATCAACCATGTAAGGGGTTTATACCACACAACCACCAAGGGGTTTACACCTTGAACAACTAGCTTGGTCTCTTTCTTCACATATGATATCCTATATGAGCATGGTTTACTTGAGCATATTTTACTTAAGCATTGAACATATATGTCATATTGTTATATTATATCTCTTGCTTAATATTATGGATTTTGACTATGATGCCTACATATTGTTGCATTGCATCCTACATACTTAATACATTCAAATGTACTAACACATGCTCTTCCCTACATGATATCACCATGTAGGGATCGAAGCCCAAGTTGATCATCCTCCTCCTTCACGTGGCTAGTTCGGTGCTACTTAAACTAGTTGGTGAGTTCTCCATTTCGGGGACTTTGGTCTATATTCTATTATCTTGTATTGAGACACTTTACTTTATATTCATTTTGACTATGAGAGTGATCTCGGTTATCTTGTCTTCAGCGCCATTCTTATCTATGTATTTAGAGGTGATTGTTGGATAAGTTATGTATCCATGATATGAGCTTAGACTCTTTATCTCTTGATGGTGATGTTTTGCAAGCTATCTCTTAGTCTCATTGCCCCTATTCCTACTCTTTTATGTCATCTAAATGCTTCTGTGACCAATGATGTGTAATGATAAGTTAAGAGGCTTGTTTAGTGACCACCTTCGGGCTCCCCATTCGCCGTGTCACGTCTAGGCTCTATTTTGGGTCGTGACATTTTCGTTGCTAGTTGGTCATCTAAATGCTTCTGTGACCAATGATGTGTAATGATAAGTTAAGAGGCTTGTTTAGTGACCCCCTTCGGGCTCCCCATTCGCCGTGTCACGTCTAGGCTCTATTTTGGGTCGTGACATTTTCGTTGCTAGTCGATCTTTTTGTTCCCTTTTCTTTCCTTTTTTTTGTCATATCTAGTTTATTCTACTTATGAATTTTTGAGATGACGGTTTCTAAGAAATATCCTCTCTACTTCTATGAGGTAGTGGTAAGATCTGCGTATAGTTTACCCTCCCCAAACTCCACTTGTGGGATTCCACTAGGTATGTTGTTGTTGTTAAAATTAGGTGTATAAGTTGAAAAATTAAGGAAAAAAAAGGTTATTACTATTCTGATTGTTTTACGCACCTGAAGGAGGTGAAATACACTTTTTTTACTAGATTAGCATTTTGTGTTTAATAGGAATGACTTTGAACAAATAAGGGGATTATTGGACATGGTGGCGACAATTCCAAGACTAACAACACCATTTGGATCTTCAAACTTGTTAGGAGATTTGGTAGATTCGCTGGGCAAGTTTGATAGATAATATCTTCTTCTTCCAACAGCCCCTCACTTCAACCATTTTAAAATTTTCTTTGTTTGGAAAAGGAACAAAAAGAGATGTGGGTCTCACTCTGTTCCTGTTAATTTGCAGATTGAAAAGGTTTATAGGGAGAGATGGGTCGTGAAAAATAGTGGAATTCTCGTTTTCTCCCCTTTTGATTATCACTCTAGAGGAGGAATTCTGGTTTTCAGGAGAATGGTGAGTCATGTAAAGATATTCTACAACTCTTCTTTCCTATTATTTTCATGCTACGTCCTCCCACCACCTCCAAAAATTCCTACTTCCTAATTTCATCAAAATAAAAAATTAACTCAAATCAATAATTATGTGAATTTAATTTGATTTTAAATTTTAAAAAATTAACAATATGGGTCATGCCTAAGGCTGCCAATGGACTGGACAGGAAATCAACAGACTAATTTTACTAGAATCAGAACTAGTACCGGTTCTGTCAAACCCCTTAATTTTCTGGAACGGGGTCTACCAGTTTTCTAGAGGAGTTCTAGCCCAGTCCTATAGTTATCAGGTTGGTACCGGATCGAACTGGTATCAGAACCAGTTTGTTATCTTTTTTTTAATATTAAGTTATTAACTTGTATTATATATATATTATATACTCTCACGACCGAAGCATAGGGCCTAGACGTGACACGACGAATAGGAACCCGAAGGGACCCTAAACAAGCTTCTTAGCATATCATTTACACATCCTTGATTGCGGAAGCAATTAAACAACAACAAGAGAGTATAAATAAGGATAAAGGGACTACAACAACGAGAGAGTATAAATAAGGATAAAGAGACTAAGGTTGGTTGCGGAAGCAATTAAACAACAACGAGAGAGTATAAATAAGGATAAAGAGACTAAGAAAAATCTTTGATAGCATAAAATATAGGACACTCAAGAGTCAAGATCATAGCTTAATTACATCACTTGTTCAACAACACCTCTAGCATAGATTGGGCGGGGGTCAAGACACCTTCCAAGGCTCACCCTCATTGTACCAAGTTCAATATAAAGAAATGACATGAGCAAGAGTAGCATAACTAGTGTCCCCGAACTTGAGGACTCACCAAAGCTTACCTTCAAGATGTCAAATCTAACCACGTGGAGGATAATCATAAGGATCTCCGATTCCTACATGGTAACATCATTTACGCATAGAGAATGCGTTAGTACATTTGAATGTACTAAGTATGTAGGATGCAATGCAACAAGTAATAAGTAACATAATCAAAATGCATAAGCATAAGAAAGAGATAGGATAATATCAATATGGCATGCATGATCAATGCTTGAAGTAAAATATGCTTAGTCATAATCAAGGAATGTAAATTCAATGTGGAATATATGTATGCTCGAACCTTACACAACATGTTTGAGATGGGCCACAAAGCCACCCACTCGCCTTACGGTATAACCTTTTCAGAGAGTGTTACCAATACCCCTACCTTATGACATAGTCTTTTATGGCATAACCTTTTTAGTAGGTGTTATAGGATGTCCTTACCTTACGATATAATCTTTTTAGTAGGAGCCATGAGTCATTCTACCTTACGGCATAGCCTTTTCTGTAGTTCTTATAGAATATCCATACTTTACAATATAATATTTTCGGTAGGAGTCATGAAAATAGCTCATCAAACCATCACATTCAAGTATCAAAAAAGAACTTCTTATTTTCCCAAGAACACAACAAACATGGGAGCCCAACAATTCACTTGCAATTCCATAAGAACATTACATGAATTTTATATTAATATACATTCCCTTAATCATCATAAAGTCACTTGACCCATCATAAAGTCACTTGACCCATAAGTCATACAATAGATCATCAATAAATCAAGAATCTCTAACCGGACATTTTATCAAACACTTGGTGGGTATGTAATGCTAGTTCAAAATTATCTAATTCAAGAGTGAAATCATGTAAGAAAATTTAATGTAAATCAACCTATCAACACTTGGTAACACCCTCATGCAAGATACATTAAAATCGCTTATCAAATCTCATAATGGATTATAGATTCATAGCTCAAAATATGCTTAAATAGTCAATATTTTATGAAACCCAACACCGTTCATAGTCAAATTCATAATACACTACAACAAATTTGAGTATTTGTCATGACCCAAAAATGGGCGTGATGACACTCGCTCAATCCCACCAGAATGAGTCAGTCTCAACCCAAACAAAAAATAGAGATAATGCGCGAAAGTAATTAAATATAGAAGATAACTAAAGCTGAAAATTTCCATAAACTTAAATACCACCCATGGATTGGTTGTCATGTGTACATGCCACTAATAATATAGAAAATCAAAGAAATACAAATCCAAACTGTCTTTTTCTCGAATAGAACAAGCACAGAAAAAATAGGAACAAGAGACTTAGCCAGATCACAACAACTACCTCTCTTCGTCTCTTGGGAACCTTGGGTGATTAAGGAAGATACTATTCACTGTTCGGGCTTACAACCTACACAAGTGTAGAAGCAAGGGGTGAGTACCAAATACAATGTGGTACCCATCAATTCAACTAACAAAAGCAAAGTAAGTCTAATAGAATACACAAACTCCTTTCATCTCAATCGACCTCCACGACTGTAACCTCCACAGAAATTTAGTCTAGCCCAACAATACCTAATACATAGTAAAGATGGTACATCACCATATCACAATTCCAAAGCACAAGCTACAAGTGGTAACACAGTCAATCACAAGAACAACATCATGTTATGTAATAATATGCAAGGATGAAATACAATACTAATGCAATAATCACCGGCGAAGAGGTCGGCATCATAACATCACCGAAAAATATCTCAACATCACATCATTGCCAGCAAAGATCTTTCATCACAACATCATCATAATTTCACCGAAAAAGACCTCGGCATCATATCTCGACTAGTAAAGACCTCGTCCCAATATTTTCCATCTCACTTATATCAATATCTGGAATCAATGCAAGTATGCATGACATAAAATGAATGAACATGATATGAATTCCATAAACAAATCCACTCATAATCACCAACCTTAATAATATATATATCAAAAATATAGAATTCTCATCACTTAACCACATTTTTCAATTCAAGTACCATAATAACATACCAACTCACATTTATAATCATCTGATTTCTTATAATATTAAAATATTTCATGTATCACATAGAGGAGACAGGATAATTTAAGAATTCTATGAGAATTATAAAGTTTTGAAAGTCCACTTGCCTTAGTAAAATCACGGTCAACCTAACACTTGGGTCTTTCCCTTTTGAAAGACATCTGTATGTAATACCCGATAAAATTACCAAAATATCTCTTGAAAAGAGACGCATGCGCAACACATCTTCCAAAGCTCAGATGGAAAATCTGAGATCGAATTTATGATCAGTACAAAAAATTGAGTCAGAAATGGTCTCGACTCGATTTAAGAGCAACCGAGTCGAAAACTAATTTTTGCAAAATTGACAAGAAATAGTAAGGGTACATGTTAGCTTAGTGATGCAGACCCATCTCAGACCCACACTTACATATTTTCTTAATTTTTTGACGGGATTAAATTTTTAAAATTCACATGTGCGTGACAAGTTCGCGTCGCAGACCTGTTATCCTGACTTGTTCCACCAATTTTAAAATTTTTAAATCACTTGAGGGTATTCATTCAATTCCCAACCCCCTCTTAAGTTCAATAACTAATAAGAAATCTTTTATATCAAGTCAAGTCCAAAGAATTCCTATCAACTAAGCTTTCGTATGAGTTGATAGAAGGATCAACTTCAAATAATCATATTTCCTAAAATATAATTAGTTAGATGACCTATAATATATCAAATTGAGGATATTCGAATTAGCTTTCCAAGTATCAAATTTCGCCTTAATCCGAGTTCAAAGTAGAAAGTTATGACCATTTTACTGAAGACTTGCAGAGCTGTCTGAAGGTGCACGAATGCTCCGCATCGCGGACCCAATGCAGACTCTTTTTTGATGAAATAAATAAAATTTATATATTTATTTTTAGGGTACTTTTATCCTAAAAAATTTTGGGGGTCTATTTAAGATACCAAAACGCATAAAATGTTAGTTTTGATAATAAAAAACTCTCTCCTTAACTCCTAAATATGAACATTCAAGAATCATCAAGAAAGTCATCAAGTTGGGATTATCTTTCAAGATTTATCATCAAGGTGAGTTATTCTTCATAAATTTCCATCTACCCAACCTAAATTGCTTCATCTATTCATGAATCTCTAATAGGATTTTAAATCATAACCTAGGGTTTCAAGAAGACGAATTCAAGAATCCCAAGAAAGAATTTCTTGACTCTTCTTCTTCAAGAATTATGGCTCTTCATCAAGAACTCTAAAGAGTCTAAGTCAAAAATTCAAGAATCAAAGAGAATTCTTTTAACCAATATCCTTCCAAGTTCTTTCACTTTAAAAGAACTACTAAAATTGAGGATTTTCTCCAAGAAAGTGAGTATTCATCAAAATTTGATGGTAATATCATCTTTTCAGGTATGTAAGGCTAAACAAAAACATGAGATTGTTCTTCCATGTGCCCCATAGATGGTCTTAGAAAAGAGTTGAAGGTTCTTGAGTCTACATGCATGCATCTTGATTATTTTATTGAAAAATTATATTTTTTATATGTATTTTCATATGTTGATGATTATCATAAACACGTTTTCTTGAATTGAATATTTTCTTGCGATATTGCATAAACCTTCTATGTTAATTGTTAAAAGCATGCATGAAAGAACATAGGAATTGAGTCTAAAGCCTTGATTGAGAATGTGATTGTGATTGTGATTGTGTTTGAGATTGAGATGTGAGAACGATGATGAGTTGATAGAACTTGATAGTCCCATGAGTTTCCATAAATAAACTCTAATGATTAGTGTATTTTATTGTTCCCTAATGATAGCTCTAAGCCTTAAGCTATTGATTGAGATGTTGATTGATGAGATGATTAGAGTGTCTATGAGACTGATTGAAAAATTGTGCCTCCATGAGGCTGATTGAGATAGTTTGATTGGATGGATTGTTTTATAAGCATTAAGTCATGGGAGGAGTATCAAGCACTGAAAGAGTAAGAGTTAGTCCAACTCACACTAGTCAAAATACGTAGCCAAATATAGGTGAGGATCCGGACCATCATATCATATTATATTGAGGTCCCCTCTGATTAAAAATTCCTGAAATCAATGGAGGACTTATAGATTTGTTGACTCCATTTGGACTTGTCCATGTTGTTTCAATTCATTCTCTACCTGGCAAGTATAGAACGGCTGTGGCAACATCAGCATGATTGTTGTACAATCACTGGCTCATAAGTAATTGTTGTCGGATAACAGAAACTCTTAGAAAGTTCCTAAATAGAGTACTCTAAGTCGAGATGATATGAGATGAGATGAGCTGAGATGAGTCCCTCTGAGTCGAGATGAGATGAGATGAATCCCTCTGAGTCAAGATGAGATGAGATGAGTTGAGTTGAGTTCCTTTAATAGAACTTGATAGTCCCACGAGTTTCCATAAATGAACTCTAACAATTTGCCTATTTTATTATTCCCTAATGATTGTTCCGTAATGATTGTTCTAAGCTTTGAGCTATTGATTGAGATATTGATTGATGAGATGATTAGAGTCTCTATGAGATTGATTGAAAGATTGTGCCTAATGAGGCTGATTGAGATGATTGGATTGAGATAGTTTAATTGGATAGATTATTTTATGAGCATCGAGTCATGGGAGGAGTATCGAGCACCAAAAGAGTAAGAGTTAGTCCAACTCGCACTCATCAAACCACGTAGCCAAATATAGGTGAGTATTTGAACCATCACATCATATAATGTTGAGGTCCTATCAACTAAGCTTTCGTATGAGTTGATAGAAGGATCAACTTCAAATAATCATATTTCCTAAAATATAATTAGTTAGATGACCTATAATATATCAAATTGAGGATATTCGAATTAGCTTTCCAAGTATCAAATTTCGCCTTAATCCGAGTTCAATTTGGACTTGTCCATGTGGTTTAAATTTGTTCTCTAGCTTGCAAGTACAAAACGGTTGTGGCTACATCAACATGATTATTGTACAATCACTGGCTCATAAGTGATTGTTGACAATCACTGGCTCATAAGTGATTGTTGTCGGATAAGAGAAACTCCCAGAAAGTTCCTAAACTGAGTACTCTGAGTCGAGATAAGATGAGATGAGTTCCTCTGAGTCGAGATGAGATAAGATGAGTTGAGATAAGTCCCTGTGAGTCGAGATGAGACGAGATAAGTTAAGTTTAGTTGAGTTCCTTTGAGATGAGTCTCTCTGGGATGAGTATGATTTGATTGATGAGTTGATTGGTTGATGGGTCACTTGTCTACTCTTTATTCTTTCTTTAGATAGTTATTTGACATGTTGATTGATTTCTATATTGAGTTGATATTGTTTTTATTTTATTCTACCTATTTCGGTTTCACTCAGCTATTTTACATACCAGTACATTCCACGTACTGACGTCCCCCTCTGGGACTGTATCATTTCATGATGTAGATATATGGGAGCGAGATCATCAGCAGACGCATCGTTGAGGATCATTGGACGTTCAGCGAATTGGTGAGCCATTTTTCATCTAGATTTGGAGATTGTCAATAGGTACATCGTTGAGGATTTGAGACGTTCAACTGATTGGTGACCTTTTCTACTTCGGAGGATTCATTATATTTATTTCATCTTGCTTTAGAGTTAGATTTTGATTAGCTCTATTTTGATTGAGGTAGTCATATGTCTGTCATTGGTACTACCTAATAGTGATAGAGGCTTCGTAGAATAGAGTCGAATGTGATATTAAGACTTGTTGAGCTAGTTTCTGTCTACTAACCATTTATTTATAATATTATTTTAAGACTAGATCATATGTGCCCATTTATTCTTCTTTATCTTCCACTGATTAGTAAGATTGTTGATTGAAAGAATGTGATAAGGCCAAATGATTTGCTTGGGGACTAGCAATAGTCTCTGGGTGCCGGCCACATCTTGGATCCCTTTCCGGGGCGTGACAAACTTGGTATCAGAGCACGAGTTCAAGTGTTCTAGGGAGTCTATAAAGTCGTGTCTATAGAAACTTATTTATGGTTATGAGGGCCTCACTTCTATAAATAAGGGACTATTGACATTTAGGAAAAGTTTCCTTTTTTTATATTCTGAATTGTGCGATGGAGCTATTTCCTAAGAAATCAACGATGTTCGTGCGTTGCTCTAAACCTTTCGACTATACCTCATCTACGAGATGATAGAGATAGTAATGTTCAAACTCTTACAGATGAGATCCTTTGCAATAAAGTAATCAGAATGGTAGAGAGACTGCACTAGGCTTGAGAGAAGCCAACTAGTGTGCTAAGTTGATTGACTAGAAAGAGTGCACTATTGCTCATATAAATTATGCATTTTAGTTAGCTCTAGAGGTACCCAGACTATTTTATTCGAAATTTGGTTTCGATGTTACCCATGAGAGAGAAACTTATGTCACTAAAGAAATTAATGTTACCCCATTAAGAGTGAGATGTGAAAGTCTTATAAATCCTGAGTAGAATTGAATCGTCCTAGAGTTAGAAGGATGATGATGTAAAGAAAGGGATGAGATAGCAAGAGTGATGACTAATTAAGGCTTGTAGTTATAATTATGTACCTACTAGGTAAGTAATGAGGTGATGTGTTGATTGCCATAAGTTTGATGAAAGATTCACGAGTACCCTATGATTTTCATGATGAGAGATAGAGGAAGAGTTATTGTTAGAATGTTATAGAGTGTGCTCAAACCAGAAGGAAGTTTATGTTGATGTAGTATTCATGCTATTGAGGGTGAAGTATAGATGTTGAATAGGGGAAACAAGTGCTTTCAATGTGATAGATCTAAATTAGGCTTATGAATTTTAAGTGATAGTTCATGAGATTCATTGAGTTATGAGCCTTACTCAAATAAGGAGATTATGACTGAATAGATGAGTGGTACTGAGTTGTAAGGAAAGTGATGTTAATGGCAGAGTACAAGTGCCCCTTAGGTAAGATGAGTGAAACGAGAATAGCTTAATAGATAAGAAGAGACTTGAGATGTGTACCTATGATTGTGTAAATATGTATGAAGCTCTAAGCTATGACTACTATAAGAATCTAGATAGTATATTTGAGTTGTCAATGTAGAGTAGGCTAAGGTAAGCATTCCTTGTCATCCCGAGCAACTAAGTTGATTAAGATGTATGGATAGATGATGATGAGTTTTTCCCTTATAGTTTAAGTCTCATAAAAATGAGTTTTTGAGAGCACAGAAGTTGAATGCTAGCAGGCAAAAAGAAGAGGTTAGAATGTAAGAGTTGTAGAAAGTAGTTATGTACGCCATTAAGAGCAGCAAATATAGAGAGAGATTTCCATAGAGATAAGAGAAAGCTAAGAGCTATATCTTTGAAGAGAGTCTTAGTGGCGAATCCATTTATGCGACTATAGAATGATAGAAGAGTTTAAGACGCCTATTCTTATGAATAGTGATTCCTCAATTGTGTGGAGGTATATGCTTATAGCCTAGTAGAGGAAATTGATTCACAAAACTTAAGAGATGACCATTGAGCTAAAGGGGAGATGGTGGTGTGATAGATCGAAGTAGATCTTGAGTGTTCGATCATAATAGGTTGATTTGGATAAGGCATTAATTTTTACCACCTCGTATATTCCTCATACTTCAGTGAGGATGATTTTATTCCCATCTAGTATACGACCGTCATACCCATGGCCTAGTCCCATATACCCCTTGTTGATTGTTATTCATGTTGAATTGTAAGGATGGAAGGCGATGACTTCATTCATTAACTTTGATCTGACCCCATGGATCTAAGTGTTTCCACCCCTATGTTGAATGAGATGTGACCTGAGTTTTACACTACATGTATTTCTGTGAACTCAGAATGAGTTTTGATAGATGAAGGAAAATGTACTTCATTATGAACGTTCTCAAAAAGATTTCTCAATTGAATCATGCTAATGATCGTCGTTGAGTAATCCTGTCTTCTTATGTCTTGATAGAAATATCAATGATAGTAGAGGAGTGATAGTTAATGGGAGAGAGGGAAAGTTATTCATTATGATGCTATCTTATGCATGCACTAAGCTTCAGCTTATTATGCCATTGTTGATGGTAGGATGTAGAGATGACGATTTCCCCTTGGTCTAAATAGTGAGATTGATAGTAGTAGACAGAGAATGAGGGTAGATGAGGAGTGAATGTATCCTTATTTTGACATTGGTGTTGTACTTGTGTCATGTAGGGGTATAGATAAGGAGGAGAAGAGAGATGAGACTTTATTACGTGCAATAGATAGGTAAGAGTATGTTGGTATGTATTTGAGTAGGAGCTCATTGAATGGTAGAGGTAGAGTGCTAAGTAGGCTTGAAAATTCTAAGATAGAGTTGAAGTGGTTAGAGTAATATGCTTGAATGCGTGGTTGTTATTATGTGAGTATTGATGATAGGATATCGAAGATTTCATAATAGTGAAGTAGTGAAGAGGACTGGTGATTTTTTTATGAAGAACCCCAGTGGAAGTATAAAGCTAAGTATTGAGGATTAGCTTTGTATGAATATGATCGTCTTAAGGGTAGCACCTTGAGGCTCAGAAATAGACTTGAATGGAATAAGAGGATGAGGATAGGTAGAGAGTTGAATAGGAGCTATAAGCTTTAGTTGATAGAGTATAGTGTCATGAAGAGGAGAACAATTGAGATGAGGTGCTAAGCTTCAGAGTTGTACATAGGGTCTTATGTATCGATGCTCCCATTCTTGATTAGAGTTGATAGTTTCCTTCCTGAGTTTGAAGGACTGATAGTCAAATTGTTTAGAATTGATTGAGTTTCGATATTCCATTCGTGCTTGATGCTAAAAATGCCTAGGAGAATATCTCTACTCTTGATCTAAATTGATTTGTCTATTCTGAGTCATTTATGATCGTCCGAATAGGTCGATAGTTTGATTTGTTGAGTGATTGATGAGAAGAGCCTTGATCGTTATTCATGCCTAATGATGTAAATGTTGAAAGTAAATTTTCTTAGCCTTAACTAAGTTGATTGTCTTTTCTTGAGTTGATTGTCTATCCTTGAGTTTGAATAGAGATTGTTGATGGTGATGAGGAGTCTAAAGATTGATTGATAGATGTGAATATTGAGATGAGTTTTGAGTCTATTCGTGGATTTAAGAGCAACCGAATCGAAAAATATTTTTTGCAAAATTGACCAGAAATAGTAAGGGTACACAACACTGCCGCGACGCAGACCTATTACGGACCCAAAACAGTGAGGGTACGTGATAACTCCTTGACACGGACCCACACTTATATATTTTCTTAATTTTTCGACGAGATTGAATTTTTGAAATTCACATGTACGCGACAACTTTGCGTCGCAAACCTGTTATCCCAACTTGTTCCACCAAGTTTAAAAATTTTAAATCATTTGAGGGGCATTCCTATCAATTCCCACCCCTCTTATGTTTAATAAATTAATAAGAGATCTTTTACATCAAGTCAAGTCCAAATAATTCCTACCAACTAAGTTTTCATTTGAGTTGATACAAGGGTCAACTTCAAATGACCATATTTCCTAAAGTATAATGAGTAAGGTGACCCATATTATATCAAATTGAATATATTTGAATTAGCTTTCCAACACATCAAATTTTGTCTTAATTCGAGTTTGGAGTTGAAAGTTATGACCATTTTACTGAAGACTTGCAGAGCTGTCTAAGGTATGCGATGGCTCCGCATTGCGGACCCAAAGCGGACCCTTTCTGGATGAGATAAATGAGGTTTATATATTTGTTTGAGGGTACATTTATCCCAAAATGCATAAAACGTTAGTTTTCATAATCAAAAACCCTCTTCTTCACCCCTAAACATAAATGCTCAAGAATCATCAAGAAAGTCATCAAGTTGGGATTAGCTTTCAAGATTCATCATCAAGGTAAGTTATTATGATGCTATCTTATA
>DF368014.1:3807-14913 GCA_000787875.1 Solanum virginianum
GATGTTCCAAGCTCAAGGCCATCACACAGCCATCCACACGGTCCCTGAAGTGTCATGTGGTTGTGTAAGGTCCAAGTGTGATGTGCCTTAGCCTGAAACTCCACGCCAAGGCCATGCACCCAAAAGTAAGGCCAAGTGTCATATCACTAGAGGCCACATGGGTTGTGTGACATCACATGGACCATGTAGTCTCCCTTAAGGGGACATTTAGTCCAATGTTTTCCCAAAAATGACATTTTCAAGCTCCAATGAAGTCGTACAATGTTCGGGTCATTACATCATCTCCCCCTTGGTAATATTTGTCCCCGAATGTGCATGAACAAGACTTGAAAGGCTTGACTTAAATCATGAAACTTCCAAACACAGGATACAATGCATAGTTCATCATTTGAAAATCATAATGTCATTAAAACTCATGCCGAGACATATTCAAATCATTCAATAACATCACAAAAATTATTTTAATGCACATGTAAGCATGTCATGCCATGAGACTCGAGAATGAAAGGATTAGGACCACTTAGAGAAGGTAAAACCTAATACCTTAGGCTTGAGTAGATTAGAAAAGATAGGGGTATCACTTCATCATGTCAAACTTCGCCTCCCATGTAGCACTCTCCATATGTTGATTCTTCCAAAGCACCTTAACCAAAGTCATATCCTTATTACGCAGCTGCTTTACTTGTCTAACTAAAATATCTACCGGAACTTCCTCATAGGACAAGCTCTCCTCAACCTCAACACCTTCCAAGGGTACAATGATGCTAGGATGACTAACTAATTTTCTCAACATGGACACATAGAAGAGCGGGTGAATAGAGCCTAAATCTGGAGGCAACTCCAACCTATAAGCAACATTTCCAATTCGCTCCACAACCTCATAAGGACATATATATCGGGGACTTAGCTTACCCTTCTTACTAAAATGGATCACACCCTTCATAGGTGAAACCTTCACATACACCTAATCCCCAACGTGAAACTCAAGGTCCCTCTTCTTAACATCCGAATAGGACTTTTTGCGACTTTGGGCCATCTTCAACCTTTCTCTAATTAACTTCACCTTCTCCATAGCCTCCAATACAAAATCTGGGCCAATCAAATCCATCTCTCCCAACTCAAACTACCCTATTGGAGACTTACATCTTCTACCATACAAAGCCTCAAATGGTGCCATACCAATGCTAGCATGAAAACTATTACTATAAGCAAACTCAATGAGTGGAAGATGGTCGTCCCAGTTTCCCTTGAACTCCAACACATAAGCCCTCAACATATCCTCTAAGGTTTAAATTATCCTCTCGGCTTGCCCATCGGTTGGAGGATGAAAGGTGGTGCTCAACTTAACCTTAGTGCCAAGTCCTTTTTAAAATGACCTCCAAAAGTGGGACGTAAATTGGGTACCTCAATCCGATATGATAGACTTAGGCACACCATGCGACCTTACCAACTCGTGAATGTACAACCTTGCATAATCTTCGACACTAAAATTTGTCTTAACCGGCCAGAAATGAGCAAACTCAGTCATCCGGTCGACTATAACCCAAATGAAGTCAAATTGCTTTTGAGTCTGAGGCAAACCAACCATAAAGTCCATGTTCACATCTTCCCACTTCTAAGTAGGAATCTCAATGTCTTGAGTCAACCCACCGGGCCTTTGGTGCTCTACCTTCACTTATTGACAATTAGGGCATTTGAACACAAACTTAGCTATATCTGTTTTCATACCATGCCACCAATGCACTTCTTTCAAGTCCCCATACATCTTAGTAGATCCCAAATGAATAGAATAATAAGAGTTATGGGCCTCACTCATGATTACTCACCTAAGATCATCCGTATCTGAAACACATAACTGATCTTGATACCAAAGTACACCATCTCCCCCTTAGGAGAAAACCTCTATATTCTTGTTGGCAACCAACTTCTTCAACTCAACCAATAATGGATCTAGATCTTTCTTAGCCATTACGTCAACCACCACTGAGGATTTGGCCCCATTTTGAACATGGATACCACCATTATTGGAGTCGGCCAACCTAACACCCAACCTAGCCAATCGGTGAACATCCCTTGCCAACTTCTTCTTCTCCTCCTCAACATAAGCCACATTACCGATGTATAGTCTACTAAGAACATCGACTACCACATTCACCTTGTCGAAATGGTATTGTACACTTATGCCGTAGTCTTTTAGGAGTTCCAACCATCTCCTTTGCCTCAAATTAAGATCTCTTTAGGTGAACACGTAATCGGTGAAAACATCGACCTGCACTTCATTCAAATAGGCTATCACTTTACCATGTTGCATAAGCACACACTCCAACCCTATTCGAGAAGCATCACAATACACCACGAATCCATCTAAACCATTAAGTAGAGTCAACACATGAGCTGATGTGAGCCAATCCTTTAAGGTCTGAAAGCTTCTCTCATATTCATCTAACCACACAAACTTAACCTTTTTTGGGTCAATTTAGCCATCAGAGATGCAATAGATGAGAACCCTTCAACAAACCTCCTGTAATAGCCAGCCAACCGAAGAAAACTTTGAATGTCTGAAGGAGTCAATAGTCTCGGCTAATTCTTCACGGCCTCAGTCTTTTTTGGGTCAACCTTTATACCATCACCGGACACCACATGGCCCAGAAAGGCTACCTTACCCAACCAAAACTCATATTTGCTAAACTTAGCATACAACTTCTTCTCCCTCAAGGTTTGAAGAGCCAACCTGAAATAATCCATATGCTCCCAATTACTTCGAGAATAAAAGAGAATGTCATCAATAAAGACAACTACAAAACTATCAAGGAATGGCTTAAACACCTAATTTATAAGATCCATAAACACTAGCACAACCACAAAACTATCAAGGAATGGCTTAAGCCCCTGATTTGTAAGATCCATAAATACAGCTAGTGTATTAGTTAAAACAAACGACATCACCACAAATTCAAAGTGCTCATACCTAGTTTAAAAGGTCATCTTGAGAATATTACACTCTTTAACCTTCAACTGATGATACCCAGAATGGAGGTCAATCTTCGAGAAATGAGTAGCCCCTTAAAGTTGGTCAAACAAGTCATGGATTTTAGGCAACGAATACTTATTCTTGATGGTCACCTTATTCAACTACCGATAGTCAATACACATCCGAAGAAATACAACTTTCTTTCTTACAAATAACACTAGAGCACCTCATGGAGATATACTTAGTCCAATGAAACCTTTTTCCAACAAATCCTTCAACTGATCTTTCAACTCTTTCAATTCTATTAGTGCCATTCAATAAGGGGGAATAGAGATAGGTTGAGTGTCCGAGAGAAGATCTATGCCAAAGTGTACTTTCTTTTCGGGAGAAATACAGAGCAAGTCCTCGAGAAACACATCTGGAAACTCATTCATCATAGGAACTGACTCAAGAGTAGGTAGCTCAGACTCCACATCCTTGACCCTCACAATGTGATAAATATACCCCGTGGAGATCATCTTCCGGGCCTTTAAGGTAAGAAATAAACCGACCCTTAATAGCGGAGTCACTACCCTTCCATTTATTAATGGGATCACACGGAGGTTGGAACTTGACCCTATAAGTTCTACAATCTATAGAGGCATACGATGCATGCAACTAATCCCTCCCAAAAATCATATCAATATCAAATATTTTGAGTTCCACAAGATCATATGGCAAAACCTTATGCAATACAAAAATAGGACAGCCACAATAAACTCTATGTGCAACAACAGATTCACCCACAGGAGTATAAACTAAAAAAGAGTCCCTTATGATTTTGAGACTCAAACCAAACTTAATAGCCAACAGAGGACTCACAAAATACAAATTTGCACCTAGGTCAAGGAAAGCATAAGCATCAAATTCAAATACTTTTAATGTACCAGTAACAACAACTGGGGCCTCCTCAACCTCCTGATGGGCATGACGAGCATAAAATCTATTGTTTCTTGGGACACCATCTTAAGGATATCTTGGTTGGCCTGGGGACCTCGAGCCACTTGACCCTAACCCTTTTGAGCAACCTTGGGACAATTGGAAATCTTGTGGGTCATATGACCATATCTGAAATAGGCACCCAGATTCTTCTAACAAGTAAGTATGTGAGGTTTCCTACATTTGTCACATGGAGGATACCCTGGTCAACTATCACTCAGTACCTTATAAGGATGTACCCTAGCATTATTCACCCGAGCATTGGAACCCTAGCCCTATTGAAAGCGGCCAAAACCCCCACCTCTAGAACCGAAGAACCTACCATCAAAATGGCCACTCTTAGGATCATATAGTCTCCTCTCCTTGAGTTTCTCCCCTTCAATTTGTTCGGTATACACCATGAGACTAGATATATACATATCTTAAATGAGCATCGCTGTAAGACACTCTTTTGCAAGCAAGTCAGAGATACCAAAAATGAACTTGTGCATTCTAGGACAAGGATCAGCCACAAGTGTCAGAGCATACTTGGAGAGCTCAGTAAACTTGAGGGCATAGTCCCTCACACTCATACCCTGTTTCTTGAGGTTGATAAATTCAGTCATCTTGGCTTCCCTAAGCTCAAGGTCAAAGAAATGATCCAGAAAGGCAAGCTTGAACTCCTCCCAATAACAGCATCACCACAAACTCTCTTCATAAACCACTGATTGTACACTGGGCTACATCCTTCAACTGATAGGCACCCAGTTCAACTTTCTCTACTAATGTAACACCCATGAAATTTAACATTTTGGTGAGCTCATCAATGAATAGCTGAGCATCCTTATTAACTTTTGACCAAAAGAACTCTAGAGGATTCATCCAAGTGAAATCCCTCACTCTAGAGGTTAGAGTGAGATCCCGAGAAAGGTTAGCCTACCTGGCTTGATTAGTCACCAATTGGGCAAGCATAGAAAAGGCCATATGGAATTCACCATTAGACATAGGCTCATCCACAGGACTTTGAGGTGCTCGACCCTTATTAGTCAGAGCCGATCTAGGAGCTCTCTCTCGAGGCATCTTTTGTAATGGAGTAAGGACACCATCAAGATCAAGAACAAAATATATGATTCATAGCATGAAATAAGATATGAAGAAGTGAGACAATTCCTATAACATCGTCATAGCCTCCAATTCATAGGCATAGTGCACATCACACCCATGAATAGAACTCTACTTGTCATGGTATATTAGACTCCGATGATCATTTACAAACCTAGTACTATGATACCATCTCTGTCATGACCCGAACCAAGGGTCTAGGAGTGACATGGCGAATGCGAACCCGAGAGTCCTGAAACAAGCCTTAAAATATCCAAATTCATATTATCAGTGCCAAAGCATATTAAAATAACAAGCACATAATTCTAAGGTATGGTAAAGTAGAACACATGCTATGAGGATATCATATGGGAAAGGAATTAACATGGATTCATATAACACGTTGCACATAAAGACTAAGGGGCAGGTAAGTTTCACTCACGTTATTGGAGAAATTCGAGACTTAGGATCTTCCATATCATATCATGTAATCAAGTCGTAAGACTCATAGACAAATCACATAACACTATCTAATAAGTAATCAAGACATAACATAATCTCCAATCATAACACTTAGCATATAAACGTAAAGGAGTTTACAAGATGTCCAACAATGACTCGACTAATAAGAAAGGTCACGGACCAAGACATAACATGAGCTCACCTTCACAGTAAGTAAAATAGATAAAAACTATCATAGGTAGAAGGATGATGATTTATCCATGGAAGATCGGATTCACCACAACAAGCAAAAACTTTAGATCCAAAGTAGGTATCGTACGGTGGATGATCGAAATCCTCAGTCCCTCCATGGTGAGATCATGTAGGCAAGAGTATCCATTAGTACATACCACTGAGGCCACATGGACCGTGTGATCTCACACGGACCATGTAGTCTCCCTTGAGGTGACACTTGGTCCAAATTTCGCCAAAAATGACATTTTCAAGCTCTTATGAAGTCGTACAATGTCTGAGTCATTACTTGAAGGTAATACGTTTGTTCAAAATTGGGTTTGCCAATTTTCTTGGTCTATGATTTCTTTCATTGATCATATCCAAAGAAAGGGATTATTGTTGATACTCAATTTTGGCCCAACAATTTTTGAAAATTCACACATTTAAGTTTTTTCCTTAAAGTAGTTTAAAATACATTTTCTACTACTTTAGAATGATTCATCAACAATTATCCTTATTTGCAAAATATTTAGATTTTAATTAGTGTAGTTTGAATTATAATTGGTTTTAATTTTTAATATTTTTATCATAATCTATAAATTTAAAATATTAATTAGTTTTATTAAATCATCCTTTTGTATTAAATTGTACCTTTTATATATCATTGGAGATATTTTTCATATTCATTTTAGTAATTTTAGCTCAATCTAATAATTCAGTTTTAAACAAGTAAAGATTTTTGCATACATAGATATTTAACCAGCCCATGATTTTGGGCCCTTATTTTGAGCCCATTAGATTTTAGGTTTGTGGTTAGAATAATAAAGGGGTGGTGGATAATTTTAGGAGGAATAATTTCTAAATTAGGAAAATCCTAAATTTTCTCTCCTTTCTTGCCCTCGACCTCACACTCCACTAGCAAACTCTCGATGCCACACTCATCTCAAACAAAACTCAGGAGCTCTAGCAAACCACCACCATTTGATGCCATTGTTGCTCCAGTAACTTACAGATTTAACCAAAAGTTTATAATTTCACTAAAGTTTTCAACCACACAGATGATTTGCTTTTTATTGAGTTTATTTTGATGCTATTGTGAATATATGTTCATGATTAGTGTTCCATTTGAGTAAATTGTGTTATCTTTTGAATAGTGTGTGCCACTGTTTTGTTTATTTATTAATTAATTATAATTTACTGTCATCCGTATCTTTCCATCAGTTTATGTGTTTGATTCAGTTGTTAGTGGATACATTGTCGCTTTGATGCTTTAGGAAACTAAACCCCACATAGTTCCTCCTCCCAAAATAGGCAAATCCTAGTCTGCAGAAGAATCAAAAACTCTAAATTTGTCAACATCCAAGAGTGATGGCGACTCTCTGAAATATTTTTATTTCATGCCATTATACATAGTGATGTGTCACGAACTTAGAGTTTCGCTAAGACTTTCGTGTGGAAGTAGTCAATTTGCTCATGATTCTTTCACGATCTTGCAAATACTAGTAAGCCTTTAACTCTTGATCCCTAAGGGAACAATAGATTAAGAAGACAAGAGAGCTTTAGAAAGAAAACTCTTTAGAACACTTGGAAGATTGCTACAATTTTCTTGGATGGTTTGTTCAAATGAGTGGTGCTCCTATTTATACTGCTATCTAGAGGCAAAAGTATAATTAATAATTACTTATAAGTCCCTCACTTATTTACACTTTAGTTCCTCTCTAGAATCTTTCATACTATTCTAGAGAGAACTAAAGACTACAAGATATTTCTATACAATTCTAGAATCTTCCAGTATCCTCCTTCAAGCTCCATACGTGTCTAGAATCGTCCACACATCTCTAGAGAGTTTCACACATCTCTAGAGTCTTCCACACATTTCTAGAGAGTTCCACACATCTCTAGAGTATTCAACACATCTCTAGAGAATTTCACACTTCTCTAGAGTCTTCCAAGAAACTTCAAGAGCTATCCACAATGTTCTAAAGTCATCCAGAAACCTCTCCAAGACTCTAGTTTCTTCTCCTTGACTCTAAATTCTTCCTCATTTTTAAGAACAAGTGGTGGATAATCACAGATAGCCTGCAGATGACAAATAAGTTCAAAAATTTAAATGTTGAGTTTATAAAATCAAATATAAGGAACATGTAACTAGTACATTAATTTATGGACTAAGAAACCTCAAACTAATTCCATTTACTGCTATAAATTTTAGCATGTCCACTTTTTTGAAAGAGAAAACACACTTTGATCATCAATTAACCTAGCCTCTAAAACAAATCAGGGAAATACAAAATAAAAGTGCTTGACAAAATAAAACCCATATACTTAGAAAATTAAGGAAGACGTACTTGATCTCCAAAATCACATATGAACAAACTGAATAGACGAGTCCAATTTGTTCATCTAGATTAAGCTGGTGGTTCTCCATCTAACACTCACTTACTTTTTCACTTTACTTCGGCGAAATAGATGGATTTGTAAAGCCAATCTATGATTTTGAGATACAAGTCTCCAATTCAACAAAGAATTGTCAATTTCCTTTGCCCATTCTTCTTTCTCTAGGGGTTGAGGCTCCTAATATTCAAACTTGAGTACTAAAGGAAGAGCTTCTTTGATAGGAACCTGTTCCTTTTTTTTTTTAGAGAAGTGCCCTCAATGTTTCGTATGGAATCAACAACAAACTTCCAAAATTCAAAATCTTCAAGAATCTTCTTCTGAGCCTTTTGAACAACATTCTCTTTAGACGAGGATTTAGACTTCTCTTAATCCTAGATGAGGATTTACACTTCTATAATATTCTTTCCATCAACTTCATAGTCCTCGTTAGACTTTCATCACTTAGAAAAGTAGGGCCTTTGTTGTGCTTTTCACCTTCAAAAGCAATTGGAGGACCCCCCAATTGGACATCCACAAAGAAAGGTGATCCCGTGTGAGTCCCATCACTCACCCATTTTTACATACCCATTGTCTAAAGAGAATGTTATTTTTTAAAAGACTCAGAAGAAGATTCTTCAAGATTCTGAATTATGGATGTTTGTTGTTGATTCCATGACACTTCTCTTGAGAAAAAAGGAATAGGTTCTTGTCAAAGAAACACTTCCTTTAGTATTCAAGTTTGAAGATGAGAAACCTTAACACCTAGAGAAAGAAGAATGGGAAAAGAAAGTTGATTATCTCTTTGTTAAATTAGAGATGTGTGTCTCGGAATCACAGATTAGCTTTAGAAATCCATCTATTTCACTGAAGTAGAGTGTAAAAGTAAGTAACTATCAGATGGGGAACCACTAGCTTAGTCTGGATAAACAAATGGGACTCATCTGTTCAGTTTGTTCACAAGTGATTTTGGAGATCAAGTACATCTTCCCTAATTTTATAAGTACACAAGTTTTGTTCTGTCAGGCATTTTTATTTTGTATTTCCCTGATTTCTTTTGTAAATAGGTTAATTGATGATCGAAATATGTTTTCTTTTTCGATTAAATAGACATGCTAAAATTTTTAGCAGTACATGGAATTAGTTTGAGGTTTCTTAATCTATAAATCAATAGCCTAGTTACATGTTCCTTATATTTGATTTTATGAAATCAGCACTTAAATTCTTGAACTTATGTATCATATGCAGGCTAATAGACCTCGAAGAAGGCATGGAAGAAAATATCTCAAAGAGTCGCCATCATTCTTGGATGTTAATAGATTCAGAGTTTTTTATTCATATGCAAACTAGGATTCTCCTATTTTGGGAGGAGGAACTATGTGGGATTTAGTTTCCCCAAGTGTTAAAGTGACAATTCATTAGCTATTCGCTCAATAAATGGAACACATAGTTGTCTGCTCTCAGGTTGCATTTGCTTGAAATAGTTTTCAAACAAATGTTCTGCACATTTGAGTACACATAGAGCCTTTAATTATACCTTGTCAAAACTCTGATTGTTGCGAAGAGTTTATTAAGGCCAGTTCCTCTTCGAGAGCACTCATCTAGGATGGGGTTACTACTTAGATGCTTTTTGTTATCATCTGCTCTGCACTTAGCTTCCCAACATTGGTAGTGGAACTATAACTAGTATTGTAGAGGTACATCCTTCCCAGTTCTCACATAATAGGCAAAGGACCTCTCAATGATAAATCAGAAAATGTGTTTTCTTCTTTTTGATTTTTTAATGATCTTTTATTAGAGACACTTTTTTTGTTTAATCAAAAATGATTTTATCATTTCAAAATCCTCATTCAATATAGATAGATATATACTCGATCAATATATTTCACGTCTTGTCAGTTTTCCATTCAATTTAGGTGGAGAAATTTTGTGTTATGTTTGGTAATCCTTTAGTATTCATATTAGATTTGAAACTTCCTCTTTCTGAAATTTGTAAAATAAAAAATTAGTTGTCTACATAAATAAATTTAAATATGTATATAAACCACAAAAATTTCATTATTGTTTCAATTTATTTATCTTAGTTACATATTTCTCAAGTACCAAAATCAAAATTTATCAATAATTCAATACCATATGCGCTATTATCCTTTGTAATCAAGTTTTGAATTGTGACATTTGGTCATGTAGTGTTTCACACTATTCTTTTAGTGCTACTTCCCCAATCTCAAAATACTTGTACTCTTGCAAAAAGTATTTATTATGATGGAAGTCTAAAATAAACTTAATATTTGTTGATTAGTTTTTTTAGTGTGCTAATATGCTTGAGCATTTGACCCAAGTGCATATTTATGGATTCAGGCGATCCCTTTGTTTCAAGATGCTTGTGTTAATGTAGCAACCGTCCCGAATATACTGAAGGAGAATTCCCAACTTATGAAGTGGGTGTGTAAAATGGATGCACAATGGGATTCAAGGAAAGGCCTTTCTTTCTGTGTTAGAGCCCGTATATTGGTGTTTGGGGTACCATGACCAACTTTGAGTCTAATAGTGTGCTTTTGAATAATTTGAAGATTTAGTCGAAATCTTTGTATAAGTATGTGGTTGTGAGCATATGGACTTTTTTTCATGTACAAGTGTACAGTTACAAGACCAAGGATATTAAATATCTCATTAAGTATTTAAAAGTGGAGAAATGCAAATTCTAGAATCTAAGTGTGTGACTTTGTAATTGGTTCAAGAGTTGTTGACTAAGAATTTTATTTCTTTAAGTGGTCTTGACTTTTTATTATATCCTCTCACAAGAATATAAGTTTCAAGAAATGGGCCAAGAGTTTTATTTCATATGCATATGCATTATATATGTTCAAATAGGCAAAAATTTCCCATACTTAGAGAAGAAAAAAGAAAAGAAAGAGAGTGAACAGTAGCTAGGCAATCTGCCTGCTACAGTACCCCGCCCCAAAGAATTGTGGTTTTTGATTCTTTCTTCAATTCTAAGGCTTGAAGCTTGGTATATGGGATCCCTC
>DF368013.1:5749-19128 GCA_000787875.1 Solanum virginianum
TAATAATAATAATAATAATAATAATAATAATAATAATAATAATAATAATAATAATAATAATAATAATAATAATAATAATAATAATATGTTCAATTTAATCATATAAATAAGATATAAGGTGAATAATACATACACAAATAGTCATACTTTATAAAATTAAATATAAATATTTTTCTTGAATTTTTTTTTTGAAAAAACAAAACGAGTTTCTTACTTATTTTTTAATGTTCAGTAAGTAAATAAGAAGATATTATCATCAAAATATTTATATATTATCTAATAAAATACTATATAGAAGAGATGAAATGATGAGTAAGTGTTTGAGGGTGGCAAGGAAAGGTTAATCAAGGGGTAGGGATTGAGTGGATGTGAATAATAAACTTAAAATGTCGTTTGTGCAATTTGTTCTTAATTTTTTTTTCTATTAGGGAAGTCATTTTCCTTATATAAATGTGAATAAGCAGGCACACCGCGATCGACATGTCTGCTTAAGCAAGCAGCTGACGATTGAAGTGTTTGCTTGAGCTACTTTTTTACTTTATTATTTTTATTAATTATTTCTTTAACTACTTCAAATATATGCTTTTATAACATTACCTTTAACAAATTATTATTTTAGTTGTTTCAACTATGACTATACTATATCACCCAAATCAATTATTTAAATCATGTAAATATTAGAATTATGATAAAATAAATACAAAATGCTAAATTAGGTCTTTATTTTTAAATTGGATAAATTAAATAAAATAACATCACCACATATATTGGGACGGGGAGTAAGATACATTGTCTAAAATTTATATAAAACATAATATAAATTAAAATAATTAATAATTTAAGATATTATCTTCAATTTAACATACTTAAAAGATATGTGAAAAAATTGTTTGATTCCTAAAATTTTATCTGTCCCATATAAAATAGGCCAGAAAAAATAACATGTATTTGACAATAACATAAAAAATATTGTAAATCTTAAAAATTAATTTTACCAAATATGTAAAAAATTGATTGACTCTTAAAAATTTTATCAGCGATAATACAATAAAATAGAGAAAATAATATGTATTTGACAACAAATTTAAAAAAAAATATATATATATATATATACCAATATCACATAAATGGAAATAAGAAAAATATATGCTGAGCTTGTGTTAATACAGACTTTTATAACTAGTGTAATAATATTATGTGGACATCCTCCAATTGTACAACACAAAATATAACATATTGTGTGAACAGGGATTTTTTACAACAATATCCAAGGCATCCTATAATATGAAGAGGAATGAATAAATATGACTTAATAAAGCAAAATTAGTTAGTGAACTTTTATCTAATCATGAAATTTATTTAAATACCTAATAATATTTAATTATGAACAATTATAATAATAATAATATATTTAATGTAGTCATATAAATAAGATATAAGGAGAATGATATATGCACAATTATAATCATATACTTTATAAAAGTAAATATATACTTTTAATTAATATATGATGAAAAATATTTTTTACAAAAAAAATATTTAAAAAAAAAAGTAAGTTTTTATTTATTTTTAATGTTTGATAAATAAATAAAAACATATTATCTCAAAAGTTTACTATATTATCTAGCAAAATACTATATAAAAGGAATGAAATGGTAGAGTAAGGGTTCGTGGATGGTGGGGCTGGTTAAGGGGTGGAGATTAGGTAGATGCAAAGAAACAATAAACTTAAGATACCACGTGTGCGATTTATTTTCCCTATTTGTGATTTTTTTTTATTTAGAAGAATTTATTTTTCTGAAAAAAAAATAACTTTCAAATATTTAGTTCAAAATCTTTTTTAACATACCAAACACATGTAATAATATTATGTGGACATCCTCCATTGTACAATACAAAATATCACATTGTGTGGATGTGAATTATAACAATATCCAGCCCGGTAAAAGCATCGTATAATATGAAGAGGAATTAATAAATATTTTTTGAAATTAAAATTACTTTTATAATATAATAAATATAATATTTATTAAAAAATATAATAAAATAATAATAATAATTAAGTGTAAAATTTATCTTTTAATATTATAAATTGAACAAATATTATTATTAAAAATTATTATTTTAAAAATATTTATGTATGATCTAGTGAAATACTAGAGATAGAATGGTTGAGTTGGGGTTTGAAGATGACAGGGATGGGATGATCAAGGAGTAAAGATTAGATGGATGCAGAGAAAATAATAAACTTAAAATACCACTTATGCAGTTTATTTTTTTCTACTTTTATGGAAAAACTAAATTCGATAAAAATAAAAAAAATATATTTTTTTTAAAATACTTTTTAAATATTTTTCCCAATAAAATATAAAATAATCAAAATACACCAAAATATCATATTGTGTGAATATTAATTTTTACGACAATATCCAGCATAAAAGCATTGTATAATATGAAGAGGAATTACTAAATATGTCTGGATAAAATTAGTTAGTGATCTTTTATATAATCAATAACCTTTTTTTTACATACCTAGTATTATTTAATTGTGAGCAATATCAACAATAACACAGTCAATTTAGTCATATAAATAAAATATATGGAAAAATATACACAGACAATCTCAGCCATACTTTGTAAAAATAAATATACATTTTCTGTTAAATGTATGATAAAAATAATTTTGCATAAATTTTTTTTAAAAAAATAATTGAGTTTTTTTTATTTATTTTTAGTATTTAATAAATAAATAAATAAAAGAATATTCTCTCAAAAATATTTATATATTTTCCAACAAAAATACTATATAGAAGAAATAGAATAATTAAGTGAAAGTTCGAGGATGATGGGATTGAAATAGAATGATTGAATAGGGGTTTAAGGATGATGGGGTCGGGATGGAATGATTGAGTGGGGGTTCAAGGATGGTGGGGTTGGAATAGAATAATTGGATAGGGGTTCGAGGATGATGGGGTTGGGATGGAATGATTGAGTGGGGGTTCAAGGATAGTGGGGTTGGGATGGTCAAGGGAGAGGAATGGGGTGAGTGGGGAGAAAACAATAAATTTAAAATTTTATTTATACAACCTATTTTTTTACTTTTATTAGGAAAGTTATTTTTTAGGAGTTTGTTTTTTTAAAGAACTACTTTTTAAATATTTTGACCAATCAAATATTAAAAAAAAATATTTTCCAACATATCAAATACATCTGATAATTAGTATCAGGGGCGGAGCCACCCATGGCCAAGGGGTGTCAAGCAACACCTTCTCATCGAAAAATTACATTGTATATATAGGTCAAACTTTAATTTAATAAATATATATATGAGTATTGACATCTTTTGATACAAGTTAAATAAACGTTTAGTGTGGTGGTTAAGGAGTTGCAAAAATTGCTTGAGGATATATATTTTTATCTGATACTCCTTATTAAAAAAATATGATTCCGCCAAGAATTAGTACTATATGGACATCCCTCTATTATATAACAAACATGGGCGGATCTACTCTTTGCTTGACACCTCTTCGTCAGAAAATTACACTGTATAGATAAGTCAAAGTTTGATTTTATATCTATATTATTAAATTTGACATTTCTTGATACAAGCTGAGGAGTTAGCTTAGTGATTGAGGGGTGTAATATTCCTACTTGATGTCTAGAGTTTGAACCTAGTCTAGGTTCTTTAATATTTTAGCATTTTTTTTCAACAAAACTAATGCATTTTTTTTTCCTTTCTTTTTTAATTAGCATTTTTTTTTTAAAAAAAATAATTGCTGCATTTTTTTTACTTTGTATTTTGACACCCCTTGATGTTAGCTTTTTAATGGGCTTAGTACTTTATATTTGACACTTTTTATTGTAAATTCTGGCTCCGCCACCGACAACAAAAAATATCATATTGCACGGCAATGAAGTTTTACAATAAATATCCAAAGTAAAAATCTGCCACATTGACATACATATTGTTGCTATCTATATATCAAACTTGTGTTTGCTCTGTTGTGAAAAATAAGGCATCAGCTTATTGCTATAATGTCTTCTGTCAAAGAAATTTTAGGCGAATTAAACAAGGATTCATACTTAACCCTTTTAGGGAAACTGATCGGCGAGACCGAATATTTACAGAACAATCCCCCGGACCTTATCCCGGAGGAAGACAGGGTTGTCAAACATGTTCGTGATGTCCTTGATCCTTATAGCACCAGCAATGGCGGCCCATTGGTCATCAATCAAATTACTTAATAAGTGTAAAAGGAGTAACTTGATATGAATAAATTTTTACTTTTTATTTACCACGTTGTCGGCTTGAATTTGAAAGTGCCTCATTTATTTTTTTAAAAAAGGTTTTCACAACTAATTGAACTAGAAAATGTATTTCAAGAGTAATGTTATCAGATTGTTTGATTTGGACATGACAAAATTGCATTTTTGGGGTTCAGTTGAAACAAAGGAAGCAATAATTACTATTTTAGAAAGTCATCCTTCTTGATTCCAATTTTTTCTTAAAAAACAAATAATTTTCTAATATAACAATAATATTAGAAGATTAAGAAATCAAGAATATTGCCACTTATATATATAACTTGTTTTTCCTAGGAAAGCTATTTTTCTCGTTGTTCAGAAACTTATTTTTCTAAAGAAAATACTTTTCAATTTTCACAAAATATTTCTCAACATACCAAACGCATGTGATAATTAATACTCGGTGGACAGCGCTCCATTATACAACCAAAATATCATATTGTTTGAATATCGAGTTTTACAAGAATATGCAAGGTATAAATCTCCCATATTAATGTGGGCGTCCTCCATTGTACAATATAGAATACTCCCTCTATCTCATTTTAATTAAATTTATGAGGTAATGAACATATATTAAAAAAAATATTTAAAAATAAAATTTACACCATACTTTCCACTATTACCCTTTGTGAAATCATAAATATGTAGTATAATTTATCTCGTAGAAAATATAAAACTTCAATAAATGAAAGAACAAATTTGAAAAAAACTTCAAATATTCATCTTAAACTTTGAACAATTTAACTATTTTAAATGTTAAAAAAATCTTAAAAATTTTAATTATTTTAAAACGAAAGAAGTATCATATTGTATGGAGTATGGACATGAATTTTGTAACAATATACAGGCTGGCAAAAGCATCGTATAAGATGAAGAATTATAAATATGTCTTATAATTGGTTAGTGACCCTTTATCTAATCAATAAACTTATTTAAATACTCTTTTCATCAAATAATAGTCATCCATCACTGACTTGGTGTAGATTAAAAAATAATAAAAATAATTTTATCAGAACCACCCTTTGAATTTATAAATTAATGTCTTGAAAAATATAATAAGAAAATGACTATAATTAATGATAATTAAAAACTAAATATAAAATTATCTCTTAATTTCATAAAAAGAAAAAATATTATTGAATTTCTATTTTTAGTATGATGAACAAAATAAAAATGAACGGTAAGAGTAATAATAACATAACAATTAGTCATATAAATAAAATATAAGGAGAAATATACCTACGTAATCTTAACCCTACATTCTAAAAGTAAATATATATTTAATTAACATATGATGGAAATTGTTTTCACAAAAAATATATTTCTTGAAAAATAAATGACTTTCTTATTTTTTAGTGTTTGATAAGTAAAAAATATATATATTATCCTAGAAATATTTATGTATTATCTAACAAAATATTAGGGATAGAATGGTCGAATAGGGGCTCGAGGATGACGGGGATGGGATGGTCAAGGAGCAGAGATTAGATGGATACGAAGGAAATAATTAATAAACTTATTATTACTACTTATATAACTTGCTTTTCTTATTTTTTTATTAAAAAAATAAGTTTCTTAAAAATAAGAAAAATAATTAGAATATATTCATTTCACTGATGTTTCGATCACTTCTTACACAACACTTTTTCCTTGAGATCTATCTCTAGAGAAGTTTTTTTTTTCTAAAAAAATCACTTTCTAAATATTCTGACTAACTAAATATAAACGTAAAATAATTGAAAATAACATGTGTTTTTTTAACATACCAAACACATGATTATATGGACTCCCTACATTGTACAACACAAAATATCATACTATATTGTGTCGACATGGACTTTTACAACAATATCCAAGGTAAAAGCATGTATTTTCTCCGTTCAATTTTATTTGATCTCTGTTATCTTGGTACAATAATTAAAAAGCAGTAAATGATAAGATAATTTTATCAAAATACTCTTTGAAAATAATAAATATTATATTTTAAAAATATAATAAGAAAATGATTATAATTAATTATAAGAATAAATTAGAAAGTAAATATAAAATTATCTCTTAATTTTATAAAATAAACCAGTATTATTAAATATCCTAAAATAGTATAAGAGTCAAATAAAAATGACGATAAGTATAATATGAAGAGGAATTAATAAATATGCTTTGATAAAGCCAAACTGGTCAGTGACCTTTTACCTAATCAATAAACTTATTTAAATCTAGAAGTATTTAATTGCAAGCCGTACCAATAATGACATTCAATTTAATCTTATAAATAAAATATAAAGAGAAATATACACACAAAATCTTAGCCATACTTTATAAAAGTAAATATATATATTTAATTAAACATATGATAAAAAAACATTTTTCATAAAAAATATCTTTTTTAAAATAAATAAATCTTTTACTTATTTTCTAATATTTAATAAATAAATAAAAAATATTCTCTCAGAACTATTTATATATTATCCAGCAAACTACTATGTAAAAAAATGAAATGATTGAGTAGTGTCGGAGGATGAGGGGTTGGGATGAAAATGATGGAGTGGAGGTCCGAGGATGATTGGTCAGAATGGAATGATTGATTGGGGATGGTGGGGTCGGGATGATCAAGGGCTATCAGGTCTGGGAAAGAGACAATAAACTTAAAATGCTAATTATATAACTTGTTTTCTTTAATTTTATTAGAAATTTTGGGCGATCTAAACAAAAATTCATTTGCAACTCTTTTGAGGAAATTGATTGAATTAGAATTCAATTTAGTCATATAAATAAAATATTTATATCTATATACTATATTAAAAGTGTGAAGATCCTTAGAAATGTTGTTTAAATTTTTTGTCTTTAATTAAAAAATTTCTCTTTAGATAAAATCACTTTTTCACTATTTTTTAAAAAAATTTATTTAATTATATTTATAATATTAACATTTAAAATATATGCAAATAAAAGATAAAATAAGGACTTCTAGCCATGAAAACACTTCTAAATCTTCCTTATTTAATAGAATTTTACTTTTTCCTTATTTGAATCAAGAAAATATTTTATAACAATCATGTAAATTCTAATTTGTCATTATCAAAATTACTTTTATAGTGAATTTTTTTTTATAAGTTCATAATTAAATTTATTTTTCTGTGTAATGTTTGTTAACAGATGAGGTACGCGTTTTGATCATGCACAAAGTACATACAACAAGACTAGTAAGGAGAAATATGTGTATACAATCTTAACCTACGAACTTTGTAAAAATAAAATATATATTTAATTAAAAATATGATACCACAAAAATTATATTTCTTGAAAAATAAGTGAGTTTCTTAATTAATTTTTAGTGTTTGATAAGTATATTAAAAAATATCATCCAAAAATATATATGTACTATCTAGCAAAATACTAGTGACAGAGTGATTGAGTTGGGGTTCAAGGATGACAGGGGTGGGACAATTAATAGGTATTTTTGATGCTTTTTCGTTCTATCAGAAAGAGGGATATTCTTGAGCAAAAAATGTAAGAAAGAAATATTTTTAAATTAAAAATATAATGAAGGAATATTTCTACTCCATTTCAACTAATTAAAAATACTTTGCCCTTTTCCCAACTTAAAATACTTCTTTTACAACTTATTTTTCCTAGAAATACTTTTTTTTTAGTTAAACATATAGATCAATCAAACATAAAATAATTAAAAAATATTTTTTTAACATTTTAAAAATATTTTTTCAACATACTAAACACATGTAATATGGACTCCCTACATTGTACAACACAAGATATCATACTATATTGTGTTTTACAACAATATCGAGGTAAAAGCATTGTATCATATGAAGAGAGTTGATAAATATGTCTCGATAAAGACAAAATTGACTAGCGACCTTTTATCTAATCAATGAACTTATATAAATATCTAGTACTAGTATTTAATTGCGAGCAATGCGAACGATAATATATTCAATTAGTCTTATAAATAAAATATAAAGAGAAATATACATACGTAATCTTAACAATACTTTGTAAAAGTAAATATATATTTAATTAAATATATGATGAAAAATATTTTTCACAAAAATAATTTTTTATGAAAATAAGTGTATTCTTATTTATATTTTAATGGTTAATATAAATAAAAAAGTATTCTCTAAAAAATTATTTATATATTATTCAATAAATTATTACATAAAAAAATAAAATAATTGAGCGGGGGCTCAAGAATGATTGAGTTGCGATTTGAGGATGGTGAGGCTAGGACAGTCGAGGGATAGGGATTGGGTGACTGGTGGGGAAGAGACAATAAACTTAAAAAAGTCACTTATATAATTTATTTTTTTATTTTTCTTAAAAAAATTATTTTTCTCATTTTTGACAGTACTTATTTTTTTCTAAAGAAAATACTTTTCAAATATTTTGATTGATTAAATATAAAAAGGTTAAAATAAAATTTAAAAAAAAAGGACATTTCTCAACATACCAAACACGTGTGATAGTTAATAAAATATGGACAGCCCTCCATTATTATACATACAAGACAAATATCATATTGTGTGAAAATAGTTTCAGAAGAAACATCCAAAGTAAAAATATCCCATATTTGTACTATATATATCAAACTTGTTCCTGCATAGTTTGCACAATTCTGAAAAATAAGGCATCAGCTTACCACCCTGATATTGCTATAATGTCTCCTGTCAAAGAAATTTTAGGCGAACTAAACAAGGATTCCTTCTTAACTCTTTTAAGGAAACTGATTGGCGAGTCCAAATATGTACAGAACAATCCCCCGGACCTTGTCCCGGAGGAAGACAGGGTTGTCAAACATGTTCGTGATGTCCTTGATCCTTATAGCACCGAAAATGGCGGCCCATTGATCATTAATCAAATTACTTATAAGCCTAAAAGGAGTAACTTAATTGTGGAGTACCCAGGTACTCAGCCTGGACAAGTCTTGTCTTTTGTTGGAATGCATATGGATGTGGTCACTGCCGACCCTGCTCAATGGGTATGCAAATTATACCACTTTTTATTCTACTATCATATTAAAGTTTGCTCTACTTTTGTATGTGTGTTTGTGTTTGAGTGAATACAGGGAAACTTAGCTAATATATGTAACAACTCATATTTAGATAATAAGTCACTGAGTATATAAGTAAACATGTCTTAAAGCTTTGCGGGTCTAGATCCAAAATGGGCAATATCACTAGCTGATTGAATCATTACAATATTTATGTTTAAATATATTTGGTGTATTCAGAAATTTGATCCCTTTTCATTGAGCATCGAGGGTGATCAACTTCGAGGACGTGGAACTACTGATTGTTTAGGACATGTTGCTCTTGTGACTGAGCTTCTGAAGCGATTGGCAGAGAAAAAACCAAAGTTGAAATCCTCAGTGGTCGCTGTTTTCATAGCCGGTGAAGAGAACTCATCTGAACATGGAGTTGGTGTGGATCAATTAGCCGAAGATGGATGGCTTGATAACTTAAAGGGAGGCCCTCTGTAAGTAATTGTATGCTATGCTACGACTTCAGACTTGTTTGTTGCAGAGATAATGTGAATTTATTTATTTATTCCTATGTATAGATATTGGGTTGACACAGCTGATTCACAACCATGCATTGGTACTGGTGGAATTATACCGTGGAGATTTCAGGCATTCGGAAAGCTTTTCCACAGTGGGCTGCCCAACAAGGTACTCTATTTTTTTTTTTATCGATTCACATCTTGTTGTTTATACATACAGTAAAGTTGATATTAATACTCCAATGGATAGGCTATCAATGCTCTGGAGCTTGGTATGGAAGCACTTAAAGTACTTCAGACCAACTTCTATAAAGATTATCCTCCTCATCCTAAAGAACAAGTCTATAAATTTGAAACACCATCGACCATGAAACCAACTCAGTGGTCTTGTAAGTTCTCATGTCTTACTTATGAGCTTATTATTTTCATGTGCTAAATAATTTACTCACGCAGATCCTGGGGGTGGAATCACCCAAATTCCTGGTGAGTGCAGTATTAATGGTGATGTTCGGTAAGTTTATTTCTTTCTTCTTCAAAGCATCCTTGAGATCTGTCATCAAATCATCATATTTAATCACATCGATTTCTTTACAGGTTGACTCCATTTTACAGGTATGTATTTTGTTCTGTATTAGTCCTTCTCCGAGGATTTATGTTATGTCTCTTGAAAATCGAGGAATTCTAACAATGCATTCTAGTTCATCTTACCAATTTTTCCTTGTAATTTTTAACTTTAATTTCCACCAGCATAGATATAAAGTTCGATGAATCTATGCCTGGATATGCTGCTGATCTTGAATCTCAGGGGTATCAAGTAATGTACAATGCTACTGAAGAGGTGATTGGATATGTAAAACCATATTCTATAACAGGTTCTTTGCCACTGATACATGATCTCCAGGTGTGTAACTTCTTTCAAATTTACTTATTTCTTCTTCTACAAACTTGAATTTACAATATCTTAATTCATTATTTGTTAACAGGATGAAGGTTATGATGTTCTAGCTATTGGCTATGGTACGATTTTCATAGTTTGATCATTCTCTTTTCCGTTTGTTAGATGTAAATTTAGTGATTTTCTGAATGAATAAGATAATATTATCCTTCGAATAGGCACTTTCTGATAATAATGAAATATTGCAGGCTTAACGGCTACTTACCATGCAAACGATGAATATTGTCTACTGTCTGACATGTCTAATGGTTACCTGGTCTTTGCGAACATCATTGCACAGTTGGAAGAATGATATGAAGTTGTCTACATCACAATTCAGAGACTGGTGTGCAGAATAAGGTTTCTGATGTAATAAATGAGAAGTACATCTCTTTTGTGGATGTTTCTACAATAATGTTGGTTCTATGTGATGTAATAAATGACAAGTACATCTCTTTTGTGGATGTTTCTACAATAATGTTGGTTCTATGTGATGTAATAAATGACAAGTACATCTCTTTTGTTGATCTCTCTATAATAATGTTGGTTTCCATTTGGTGTAATAAATGAGAAGTACACTGTACATCTCTTTTGTTGATGTCTCTATAATAATGTTGTCCATGTTGAATAAATATAAGTATTTGAGATGATGTTTTTACTTATATTTGAAGTCTATTTTACTTTAATTAATTGATTCCAAAACAATGTAGTAACAAAATTTTTTTAGGTAGATACTTACATGCACTAGGTGTTACATTTGATATAGTTAAGTGAATTAATGAGGTAATGATGCATTGATGTATATGTTAATTAACTATGATTTAAGTGCTGACAATATGTGTATGCATTTATGACTTGGTGCAAACATTTGATGTACACCATTTATGACTTGGTGCTAACTATGATAAGTTTTTACTTATTTTCAATGATATGGACAACGCAACCTATAATTTGTAAGTGCCTACAATAATGTATAAATGAAGTTAGTCCAAAGAAAGATTAATTGACCTGCTAATTACTAGGCTTGATTTTTTGTTTTTTTTGAAAAAATTAAGTTCGTGCCTCTTTAAAGCAAACTAGTTATATTCATATTTTATATATATATATATTTATGCCCTCAATTAATTACAATTAATAGCCCCCTAATTAATTTACATTCAAAATCCGCACGCTGACACATATCGAGAGAGTATACAGAGGATACTATTAGAATCCGTATTTTTGCGCACTGGACCAATTACGAAATTTGAGGACTTAAGTGTTAATTTTGAAAAATTCGAGGTCAAATATAATATTAAAAAGGGGTGTATGTGTATAATTCATGCATGGATATATATACCAGATTTCATGGGATGTCTAGAACTAAGCATTATTTTTATTAGTGGAAACAAAAATTTGTTCCTATCAAGATTAATTGAAAGAGTCAAGAGGTGTGGTAAAAAAAAAGGGGGACAAATGAAATTTTTCTATTGGGGCAAGTGGCTTTTTGATACAAATATCTATCTATATATATATATANATGTTAGAACCCGTATTTTTACGCACTGGACCAATTACGAAATTTGGGGACTTAAGTGTTAATTTTGGAAAATTTGAGGTCAAATAGAATATTAAAAAGGGGTGTATGTATATAATTCATGTATGGATATATATACAAGATTTCATGGTATGTCTAGAACTAAGCATTATTTTTATTAATGGAAACAAAAATTTGTTCTTATCAAGATTAATTAAAAGAGTCAAGAGGTGTGGTAAAAAAAAGAGACAAATAAAATTTTTCTATTGGAGCAAGTGGCTTTTTGATACAAATATCTATGTATATATAGATATACTCACACTTAGCCTTATTCTTGAACATAAGAAAGAAGCAACACTTAGAAAAAACTAGAAAAAAACCTTCAGGTGAGCTAAAACTGTTCGGGTGAACAGTAGCATCGAAAACAATTCAAAAATTTTGACGTTTCGACTAGTTTGACGCTTCAAGCTTCCTATATTGGGTCTCACAAACAACGTGGTGGTGTCAGTTCGTCAGGAAAACGCTTGAAAATTTGGTATTGGCGATTTGGAGTTCGTAAAGAGTTGTTAAGGTAAGTTGATTTTCTTCTTCTTTTAAGTTAAATTAAGGCTTGTATATGGTTTGGAGGGTGTTTAAGTGGAAGAATAACTTTGAAAAACCTTGAGGAATCGTTTGTTAAAAAAATTATGCAGTTTTCCAGTGAATCCAAAAATTTGGGGAAATTGTGAATTTGAAATTGAATTGTTCCACAATCTTATACTTGTGTTGAATTGAGCGAAAAATAGTTCTTGAGGGGTGAAAGGAATACTAGAAATAATGTATATACATTCTTGAAGCCTTGTGGTCGAATTGGGTCCTTAATTGTATCAAATTGTAGTGTTTTAATGTTGGGGGTTTATGTTGGCATTGGGGTGTTGTGTTATGATTCTTGAAGTATATAAAAGCGATTGAGTATGCCAATTATATATGTAGACTGTGTTGTCCAGTTTTTAGTTTAGAAAAGGATAAAAATAAAATGTTGTGTTTTGACGTTATGGGTTGCGTTGGATGTTTTAATGATATAGTTTGGTTCGTGGAGCATGTAGGAGTAACCGAATGTGTGTA
>DF368012.1:0-15400 GCA_000787875.1 Solanum virginianum
CCTTCATAGGAATATGTATTGTGTTTGGTCATAAACTCTGCTCCAACCCATGCATAGTTATCTAGAAAGTAGACTGACGATGATGACTGGATTGAGGGTCCTACATCTATCGTGGCACCTCCTCCGAACGTCTGGAATCCTTGATATCCAAATGATGAACTGTATGGATATAGTTCTATGATGCCTTCTTGTTGCATTATGTTCCCGAGGCAATGAGGAATAGGTCCAGAGAGATTATTATGAGAAAGATCCATAATTCTAAGTTCAGTTGCATTGCACAATTCTGTCGGAATGATGCCTTGAAGATGATTTCCATTCAAAAGCAAGGTGGTTATCCCAGGACTGCCCAACCATTTCGGAATGGAACCACTGAAGTTGTTATCGCTGAGATCCAACACTCTCAAATCTGAGTTTGAGAACATGTTGAATTCCCCTTGTAACTTGTTTTTGCTCAAATAGACATGTTTTAACTCTCGGAAACTACTGACACATGATGGAATCATGCCAACAAGATTGTTTTTGGAGATATCTAACAACTCAAGTCCTTCAAGTCTACAGTAATCAGGTGGGATATGACCCGTTAGATGGTTTCTGTACAATGCAAGGGAGGTTAAGGAGGAGATATTACCAAGCCAGGACGGTATGTTTCCTGACAAATTGTTGCAACTTAAGTCCAATGTACGCAAAGGAGCAGTGGATAACTTCTGCGGGATTGAGCCTGAGAAGTTGTTCTCATCCAAGTATAAATATTCTAAATTGTTGATGTTATCTGAGATTGGAAATATTTCCCCTTTCAACATGTTATTCGACAATCTCAGAAAATACAACTTGGATCCTTTACGAACCAATCCTATCGGTAGCTCTCCTTCTAACTTATTGTATGACAAATCCAAGCATAGAAGGTTTTTCATGTCAGCAAAACTTGGAGGCAACAAGCCTTCAAGCATATTGTTGGACATTGTTGTTATCACTAGATTTGGGAAAATGGACCCAACGTTAAGAGGAAGTTGCCCTCGAATCTTGTTGTTGGAGATATCAAAAGCTTTCAGATTAGGAAGGAATGGCAACTGAAGAGATCCAGTGAATGCATTTCCATCCAAATAGACTTCTCCAAGTCTAGAATTGTTTTCTAATAACCAATTTGGAAAGTCTCCACCAATGTTGCATTTCGAGAGACGGAGAAGTCTCAAGTGATGTTGAGAATGAAGGAAGTTTGGAATTTGAGAGCAGTTGAATAAGGATAAGGCTACTAATTGAAACTTTGGGATCCAATTATTATCAGTAGTTTGTACAATTACCGAGTTGTAGTCAGCGATGACAAACTTAAGCTTTGAATGGTTAGCAAATGACTCGAATGAACTTGGTACTTCAAAGTTGTTGTTTGCTATCAAGAGATATTCAAGGTTTAAGAGACTTGAAAGTGGAGACGAGGCAATGTTTCCAGTAAATTGATTTTGAGTCAGATCAATTACCCGAAGAAACGTTAAGTTTCCAAGACATGCAGGGAGAATTCCAATGAAGCTGTTTCTGCTGAGACTTAGTTCTTCAAGATATTTCAGATCACACAGGCCTAGAAAATGAACAAGTAAAAATGTTAATGTGACGTTCCTACGTAGTGCTTTAAAGGATACTTTGATGGACACTATGTTTGAAATTACCTTGAAGTGGTAAAGTTCCATTGAGGTTGCATTGAGCTACTGATAATACTTTCAGAGATGACATTACGCCACTGCTCCTTAGGAAGTTCTTATCCAACGCGTTTCCATCCAACAATAAGTACTCTATATTTCTTAAAGCTCCCAACTCTTTCATGCAAAAAAACCAAACATAGAAGAATCATCAACATGCTTGCTTTAAAGCGTAGACACGCAAACTAAAATAGCAATAGTTACTTGCAAATGACACCTAAACTGGTTTTTTAACATGTCATTAGTCTAAATTAAGCCTTGTGGAGTTGTAATGATACTTGACGTCTGAGTTCTTTTAAGTTTGTGATGTTGATGGAGAACAAATAAGATTTATATACCACAAGAGAGTCTAAAGAAACTATAAAATCAACTGAAAGAAGAAACTTCAAGAATTACAAGTACCTTCATTTGGTATAAAACTCTGGAAACTGTTGTACCTTATATCTAGCTTCTTCAACGCTGTCATAGATTTATTTATCGCTGTCCAGGAAATCGTAATAATTATGTTAGGAAGCTACCGATAAAAAGAAGAGCTTTTCTAGAACATTTACCTAGAACAGAGAGAACATTTTCATCATCTAGATAGTTAGAGCTCAAATCTAGGATTTCCAGCTTGTTTAACCTTGGCAATCTCTCAGAACCTAAAATGTTCACGAAATGGATTAGTTAGAATATCTTATTCTTCTATGAAACTAATAGAGGGAACCATATGTTGAAATTCTTAAACCAGTACAGAGTTGAACGTTTCAAAGCTGTAATTCAAATAAGTATTGTGATCATACATCCTCTGTGGACCAGTAGTATTCCCTTTGTTCCATTTTATGTGACATTCTTTCTGTTTTAATCGGTTTAAATAGAATAAGACCTTTTTGTATATAGAAACTCCTAACTCTAAATTCCTCATTTACTTTTAGTGACATGCTCATAAAGGTACCTTTGGTATGTACCAAGAATCTTTCCTTCGTGCCTATTCAAACATCGCCATATAGTATAAAATGGAGGGAGCGGTTATAGATATAACAAACCTTCATTCTTCGCCCAACCGGCCAATAAATGTCCAGGTAGGAGCAAAGCTTTGAGATCTTTAAAGGGAATGAATAAAGATGCATTAAAAAGCCAATTCCTCAAAAGATCATCAGTATTTGTACCATTGCCAAGTTGTTCTTCTTGACTGATTTTCTTAGCAACAATGGACAATTCTACAACTCTTCTGGTGATGTTGCTGCAAACAATTCCCTCCCATTGACAACAATCCGAGGTTCCATTAGCCCCCCACGATGACAAATAGTCATCGCCTACGCCTGTACTGTTGTTTATGTTTGCCTTGAGTTGCAAAAGAGCAATCCTTTCTTCATTCCAACAACAATAACTACACAACCATCCATTTGCTATGAACAAAATCAACAACCACCAATACACTATCTTGCTATTAGTCATATTCTGATTCTTCACTTACAATCCTCTAGTTACATAGGCCACTGAATATTAGCAAAATTATATATAAGAAAAGGAAGCTCGCTCGTTATCTGTGGTGCTAGGAGGTAGTAGGTATCTTGCGGAACAGTGAAATGATTGATGTAGACTAGAGTGGATGACTTTGACCATCACCATCATTGACTTTAGACCTTTTCTCACGAGGAAACATTTCCATATGGAAGTTTCATTGAAATCACTTTGTTTCGGTTTGTTTGTCTGTTTTTCGACTTGGCATAGTATTGAACGGAAGTTTCATGCGCAATCACTTCTCTTGCTATATACGCCCGCCGTTTCAATTTATTTGTTTGGTTTTTGACTTGACACAAAGTCTTGTATTTTTGTTTTTCCAATGACAAGAGGAACCCACAACTGCTACTCTTTGGGTACAAATAGGATAAACCCCCGCTCCTATGCAATAGCTCGCAAACCACATAGAAGAGGTAACCTACACTAAGCAAGCCCGGTGCGATGAGCTCAACCTAGAAGACAAACCTCTTGCTTTCGCCAGCAAGGGATTTCGAACTTGAGACCTCAAACATGAAAATCTCAAGCCCAAGCCACTAGGTCACCCCGAAGGATGTCACTTGTATGGAATTTTTATGCAATCACTAGTCAACAAAATTAGATACCTTAGCATTTTCTTAGGAGTTTACCAAGACTTTAGCACTTAATTCAGTGGACCAAATACAGAGAATGGTTCATTGAGCAGTATACATTTCTTTCAAACCATAATTGCACTGAAGAATTTTGGCAATTTGTTAGTTTCAAAAAAATATTACAAATTTTTAATTATATTTCGAAATAACTTAACATTAAATTTCTCATTTTACTTTTACTGGTATGATTTTATAACCCAGACAAATGTGACAACCGTCAAGTTTCAAAAGTCTTTTTTCTTTTCAAAATCCATCATCTCAAGAGTTGACTAATTTTTATCCCGGTGAAAACTGATCATTTCGTTGGCATCTCGCTTCCACATCCCGTTTAACTACCACTGAGATGTAGTTATAGATAGATTAGTCTTGATGGATTATTGACTCCACCTATTATCTCTTTCTACGACATGCTATTATGTTGTTATATTACTGATATCACTTGGTCATCTCTTTTATGCATTCACAAGCTTGGCACACGAAGCATTTCAGGTCCATACAAGGTTTGGGAAAGGATTGCATCCTAGTGGGATGTGGCATAGACGTGAGTTTGGCTCAACACACTACTTCAACTCGAATCATATGAGTATTAGTTATAATTACAAAAATATCTTGTGACTTTAAAAATGGCACATAAATGTGTTTTACTCTGGTACACATAAATTGCATTCTAAATATGCGTTATTCTAATCGGATTGTGTTTATTCATATACACATAAATCGCATTCGACAAATGTGTTCTATCCATAATCGCATTGTGTTTACTCATATACTCATTAATTGCATTCAACAAATGCATTTTATTCATAATCGCATGGTATTTACTCATATACACATAAAGCGTATTCAACGAATGCATTTTATTTATAATCGCATTGTGTTTACTCATATGCACATAAATCGCAGTATATGTTTACTTGATTGAAGTAATTTTTAATATATAAATTAACAATAAATATAAAAAAAATACAATTAATTGACCATTAATTATGATTATTAAACATAAACTAACTCTACAAGCAACAAGCCATCTTACGGCTGAGGTTCCGAGTTCCACACCATATGATGAGCCGCCGTCACACACAATTCCCTCATCCGCTCATATTGATTCTCAGGATCGCCTTCAATCTCTGAGCTCCACGGCGGTTTCCGATCAACATCGTCATTTCCGACCATCTCAAAACGTCCATCAACGGAAAATCCTGAACCGGACGGTCGACAATCATCACCGGAACGCATCCCGCCGCCATCGCTTCCGTCATTGATACAACCGATTCAGCTTGGTAGAAGAATAAACAGAACTTGCTACTATTTGCCCTTCCGACGTAATCCAACGGCTCAGACTCAACGATGAACTCCGAATCCAACCTCAACTCCTCCACCAACTCCGCCTCCGTCTTCCCATCCCATTTCAGATAACCTAGACACAACGGATCCGTACTCACCGGCGCGTGAGGGATCACGAGTGACGACGTACTCACCGGAGGCAAACCGATATCCTTATGAGGTATAAAATAACCTGAAATAGTCGGAAAAACCGAAATCTGAACTGAATTTTTCTTCAGCTCAAGTGCATTTCTATCAGAAGAAAAATCAATTCCTTCCGGTGAAATGAAGAAATGATCAGCTCCTAACGTCCGATTCCAGTAAGGATACTTCGTCCTAAGCTCACGAACAAGCCGCGCCTGAGACCGCTTAGATATCTCAGGAGAGAAAAGGACGAAGTACAGATGAGCTTCTTCTGGTTCATGAGTGATAAATGCACTGTTAACGAGAGAATCGTAGAAGATTGAAGCTGAAGGAGCATGAAAAGTAACGCCCTGAGCCGATGGATAGATGAAAATTTTGAAATTCATAAGCATCTTATTGTAATTCTTCGTAAATGTTGACGAAGAGAGAAAAGGCAATGAAGAAGACGAGGAAGATGAAGAAGCAGCATGAACAAAGATTAACATGAAACAAAAGCACAATAGACTACACAAGGAGAAAGTGGAAGCTGCCATTACAAATCTGTACGTTCTTCCAACGTATCTTTGATTCGTTGAGCGAAAGCCTTAATATGCGATCATATTTAGGGGTTGTTGGAATATCAATGTTAGGAATGAATATTTTGTTGCGGTAAAGTGGTAAGTACTTCTTCATTTTTTGGGTTAATTCCCTTAGTATGCACTCGCCTTTGTTTGTGAGCACTTTACCCTCAACATGGCACTTCTAGGCGTGAATTCGAATTTAGTCAGACTCCAATATGGGTATGAAACACCGAGTGAAAAATCCAAAAATTAGTATAATTTAATTGGTCAAACATTGAGCTTTTTTATTTCTTTTAATTTTCTTTGGGTATATGGGGAAAGTGACCTTTGAATAATTTAAGGTTGGAAAAGAAAAGTTCATAGTTTTAGATTGCATCATCTTGAACTATCCGTCTGATTAAACTTTATTTATAACCTATAGTTTAAGATTATTAATAACTTGAGTTACGTATAGAGAATATGTATTATATTTTGTTTTTTCTAGTTTATAGTCTTAGGTAGGGGTATATTTGGTGTTCTAGTTTAAAATTCATTTAGATCGACTTATTTTTAAGTATTTTTAAGTTAAAATATTTTTTTTAGTGCTTTTGTCGTGTTTGAGTAAAATAAAAGAGTTTTAAGTCAAAAATCAGAAGTTCTCCATGCTTTAGGTGTCTAGATGTATATATTCAAAATTGGAGCACTTATTTACTTGTTATTTAAGACTTTAAAGATCAAATTTGATTGTTTGTTTATATATTTTACATAGCTCATCTCTTCTTTTCTTTTTTTCGAAATACAGGTTCTGACATTAATATAAATGGCTAAGACTAAAAGCAAGTATTTCTCCTGGTGGCCTGAATTAAAATAAGTCATAAGAAGGAAATTGACACAATACCCGGAGTTCGACCCCTACGCGGCATATGTGCGAAAGAGTGAAACAATCAGATTCCAAGAAATCAACAGACAGTACTGCACGACCAGAGTCAACACCAAGGAGTTTCCTTAACATCCCATAGCCTCCTGAAGATAAGTTACAAATGTCTCCACACCTATTCGCAGGACTCTACTAGACGATAGCTCTATAAAGATGAGACCAATGAACCTAAGGATCCAATTGCTCAGCCAAAGGGAGCCATACCTTTCCAGGATCAGCAACTGCTAAGTTTTCCGCATGCCTCCCAGAACCACTTATTAGAAAATTTCAGTCTTGGCATATTAGAATATCCATTGTGCTTCATATGTTCAGTCCCTTCACTGTGGGTGTGAACCTTTGGGTGTTGAGGTGATTTGGCAGAATAATAAACGATCCCATTTGTGGTAGCCATGGTTATCTACAAGATCGTACAAGCCAAAAAAAAAAAAATTCCTGGCTGTATCCGGAGAGGCGAAAAAATATTTAACAAAGCATCAACCTAAAACCTGAAAGGCAAAGAAAATTCTAACCAAATAAGATTCTTAGTTTAAACTCTAAATAATTGTCTAGTATCAAAATGGTTAATGATGCATTGGTGGAGTGCACCACAAATTGAAAAAGATAATCAAATTCCAAAGTATAAAGTATTTCTTGCATTTTATGTAGTGTTGCCAAAGGCATGCTTAAAGTGCACTTAAGCCCTGAACGAGGCACAACTCATGTTGAGCGCTTCACCTTGCTTAGCAAGCCTTCAGTGCCATCATCCGTACTCTATAGGGATAACTCAAGGTTGTGCTTAGACTGGGCTCTTGGCAACTGCCTTTTGGTGATACAAATTAAAAGTTTTTTTACTGCTTTGCGTTCCATGGTCCTCGTTGCCAACAGTTCATACATGTACTTTAGTAGAATACACAGATTCATTGCATTCTAGATTAGTCATATACTTTTCAATCATAATCACCAAAAACACTTATGAATGCATAACAACTAGTAACTTCAAAGCACAGTAGCCTTCACAAGACCCTCAGAAGTTCAGCACTAAAGATTTGACCACAATTATAGATGTCCCCTCAAATCTCCCTTTCTTACCTAAAGAATGAATCAAAGGGTAAGTGCACTTCAGTTCCCAATAAGAAAACCATTTAAGTACCTATTAGTACCCCTCCATGCCAATTCATATGACACTTCCTCAGGATTTCAGAAAACCATAGACACCACTCGTTTCTATCTAATCAGATTCGATGTGTTCCACCAGTCCTCGAAACATGTAGTTAGTTATCTATGTTCTTACTTTCTTTACTCCTCTCAGCAAGAGCTTCTCAAGATGAAATCTTGGAAGAATTTGATGGACAACCCACATGGCAATCAATCAAAAATAAAGCTAAGCAAAACGGAAAAATCCATAGTTTAAGCCACCAAGAGGTACCACTTATGAACAGTGTGAGGGGTCAATAAAGATCAAATCTTGGAAGAATTTGATGGACATCCACATGGAAACCAATCAAAATACAGCTAACCAAGCAGAAAATTCCTCAGTTTCAGCAACCAAGAGATACCACTTATGAACAGAGTTAGGGACAATACAAATGAAATCTTGGAAGAATTTGATGGACACCGACATGACAATCAATCAAAATAAAGCTACCCAAGATAAAAATATCATCAGTTTCAGCAACCAAGAGGTACAACTTATTAACAGAGTGAGGGGGCAATAAAGATATAATCTTGGAACAACTTGATGGACACCCACATGGAAACCAATCAAAATAAAGCTAAAAAAATAGAAAAATCCTCATTTTCAGCAACCAAGAGGTATCACTTATCAACAGAATGAGGGGGTATAGTAAAGATGAAATCTTGGAAGAATTTGATGGACACCCACATGACAACCAGTCAAAATAAAGCTAAACAAGCAGAAGAAACCTCAGTTTCAGCAACCAAGAGGTACAACCTATTAACAGAGTGAATGCACAATAAAGATGTAATCTTGGAAGAATTTGATGCACACCCACATGGAAAAATAAGCAAAATAAAGCAAAGCAACTCAAAAATTCAATCTTGGAACAAGAAAGACTGATAAATCAGTAAGTGAATAGCACATTAAGGAACAGGCTTACCTTTAGGGGTGTGTTTGTGGTTGTGGGGGGGTTAATAAAGATGGAATCTTAGAAGAATGATGACACCCACATGTGAAAAATAAGCTAAATAAAGCAAAGCAACTACAAAATTTTCATCTAGTAACAAGAAAGATAGAAGACTTGTCCAGAACGCCCCGGAAGCTTCTAGAGACTTGTAGGTGCGGTCAGCCTAGAGCATTCCATGTAAATATCTTAGATATTTTTGTAGGAAGGATCTAGACACTCAATCTTAGCCATTGGATGAAATCAATCCTAGCCGTCTGTTTTATAGGAAGAGTAGTATAAATAGCCCTCTTAGGCATTCATTTGGGAACCAAGCAAGAGTTGTAATCTCAACCATTGTAAAAGCTCTCGCTAAGAAATATAATTTTTCCTTTCCTACAAAGCTCTCTTGTCTTACCATTTCCAACGTTCCCTTAGACGATCATAGGCAACAAAGCTTGCTAGTGTTTGCGATATTGGGCAAGTTTAGTGTGCAAACTGACTAGCGTCGTACGACATTCTTAGCGGAGTTCTAAGGTCATAACAAAGTGGTATCAGAGCAGGTTACTAAGGGATTTCCAGGAGTTATAATGGCAAGCAACGGAGAGGTTTATGCTGCCAGCCCCCCAAAGGCATGCTTAAAGTGCACTTAAGCCCTGAACGAGGCACAACTCATGTTGAGCGCTTCACCTTGCTTAGCAAGCCTTCAGTGCCATCGCCCCGCCGAGATCATGGTGGACGTTCCCAAAAAGCCCAAGGGTAAGAAGAACACCAGGAAGGCTGGGAAGGCACCAGCCAACCCTGCACCAAGCAATGTTGCTCCACATCCACCCGCCGAAGTTAGCGACAAGGAGCATGAGGAGATGATGTCTGACGTTTTACCCGGGATGGACTGGATTGTGAAGGAGACTGCCCAGCGAGTCGCCAAGGGTCTGGGCAATCGCATGCAGCAGATCGAGGACAAGTACGAAGACTTGGAGAAAACTTCCCTTGAGGAGATTGCGAACTGCCGCAAGGACCTCGACGACATGCGGGTAGAGGAGGAGGAAGCTCATGGTTCCTTAGAGAAAAGGCTGACGGTGGAAGAGGAAACTCGCGCTTCCCTGGAAAAGAAGGTCGAGGCCCCGGAGAGGACGATCATGGCCTTGGCCGCCGAACTAAAGGAGCTTAAAGAGGCCATGCAGCAAGGCAAGATTGTTGCACCAGTAGAGGAACGAGAAGACAAGATTATGGCTCCCAAACTGCCCATCTTTAAAGGTGTCCGAGACACACAAGAAGTGGAGAACTTCTTATGGCACTTGGAGAAACACTTCAAGTACACTAAGGTGTGTTGTGATGATGCAAAGATCAACACTGCCGTAGTGCATTTGGACAAGATGGCGCTACTGTGGTGGAGGCGAAAAGATGCTGAGATAGAAAATGGTCTCTACACGATCAACACTTGGCAAGAGTTCAAGGCGATGTTCATGAAGGTGTTTTACCCCAATAATGTAGCCGAAGAGGCAAAGTAGAGGCTTAAGAAATTGAGGCAAACGGGAAATATGAAGGCCTATATCAAGGAATTCACAACCCTCTAGCTTCAAATCTCTGACCTCCCAGACAGTGCCTTAAAGTTCTTCTTCATGGACGGGCTACAGGGTTAGGCCAGGGCAGAGTTAGAACTTCGACAAGTCACCACCCTCAATGAAGCCATCGCCCAAGCAGAGGCCTTGACAGACTTCAAGCAGGATCGAGGCAAGGCGAGAGAAGTCCGAAGTAGCCATGCCAAAGGTGGGGGAGATCACAGCAGAGGCAAGGAAGACCACCCACCAAGGAAGTCTGTGCGCCAGGACCTTGCCCAAAGGCGTACCAAGAAAGACGCCCGAAGGAACGCACAGCCAGCGAGGAAAAGAGGCTGCTACATATGTGGAGGCCCACATGGGTTTGTAAGTTATCCCCAGATGAAGAGCATTGGAGCCATCATACGAGACCATGCGAAGAAGGAGGTTCCAGATCAGGGACAAAAGTCGGACACCACATACATGGGCATGATCGGACATTGCGCCGCTACTGCGAAGATAGATGGGGAGTTGGAGGCTCACCCTACGCAGTACGTGGACATAATCCTCAACGGAAGACAAGTGTGCGCCATGGTGGATACCAGAGCCGAGGCGAACGTTATGACGAAATCGGCAGCGGCGAGACTAGAACTGAATTATAGCTCAAGCAACACACGGCTTAAGACGGTCAATGCTTCCCCAACGCCAGTATGCGGGTTCGCACAAGGCATAGACGTCACGCTAGGTAATTGGCAAGATAAGACCAGCTTTTCTGTCGCCACTTTAGACATCTTCGATGTCATACTTGGCAGCCATTCTTCCGCCAATGTCCCTTCATGGTATCTCCCTACTTTAGCCAGATGATCGTACTGGAAAAAGAAGGGACCTCCATGGTGCCATTGGCTGAAATGCCCAAGGCAGAAAGGGTCTCCCACTTATCGGCCATGCAATTGGTGAAAGGCCTTAAGAAGGGAGAACCCACGTATCTAGCGACCATCGCAAGTTCAAGTGAAAGTGATGGTGTAGCGGAACCCGTGCCACCTTGCATCGAGAAGGTGCTCGACGAGAACAAGGACGTTATGCCCGAAATGTTGTCGAAGCACTTGCCACTAAGATGGGAGGTCGACCACAAGATTGAGCTGGAGCCAGGCACCCAACCACCCGCTTATCCACCATACCGTATGGCGCCACCCGAATTGCAAGAGCTGAGAAAGCAGTTGAATGAGCTCCTGGAAGCTGGCCATATCCGACCATCCAAAGCACCCTATGGAGCCCCGGTGCTATTTCAGAAGAAGAAGGAAGAGCTGAGAAAGCAGTTGAATGAGCTCCTAGAAGCTGGCCATATCCGACCATCCAAAGCACCCTATGGAGCCCCGGTGCTATTTCAGAAGAAGAAGGATGGATCGTTGCGCCTTTGCATTGACTACCGAGCTGAACAAGGTGACCGTGAAAAATAAATATCTGATCCCACTCATAGCAGACCTGTTCGACAGACTTGGATAAGTTAAATACTTCTCCAAGATGGATCTGAGGAAAGGATACTACCAGGTACGTATAGCAGAGGGGGATGAACCGAAAACAACATGCGTCACTCGGTACGGATCGTTCAAATGGTTGGTAATGCCCTTCGGGTTAACTAACGCACCCGCAACCTTCTGTACCCTCATGAACAAAATATTTCATCCCTACCTCGACGACTTTGTGGTAGTATACCTCGATGATATTGTCATATATAGCTACACCTTGGAGGAACATGCAAAACATCTGCGCAAGGTATTCCAAGTTTTAAGGGAAAATCAACTCTTTGTGAAGCTGGAAAAATGCGAGTTTGCACAACATGAGGTGCACTTTCTCGGCCACGTGATTAGCTAAGGTCAGCTTCGTATGGATAAGGCCAAAGTGCGAGCCATTATGGATTAGGAGACGCCAACCAAGGTAACGAAGTTGAGGTCTTTCCTTGGGCTCGTAAATTACTATCGGAGATTTATCAGTGGATACTCCGCAAAAGCCGCTCCACTCACTGAGCTACTGAAGAAGAATAAGTCATGGGTTTGGAGAAAGACATGTCAGGAGGCGTTTGAATGCCTCAAAGCTGCCATATCGGAGGAGCCAGTCCTTGCATTGCCTGACTTCTCCAAGACATTTGAAGTACATATGGATGAATCGGACTTTGCCATTAGAGGCGTGCTAATGCAAGACAAGTATCCCATGGCGTTCGAAAGCCATAAGCTGAACGAGATAGAGCATCGGTACACTGTGCAGGAGAAAGAGATGACCGTCATTGTTCACTGCCTCAGAATATGGAGGCACTACCTGCTGGGTTCGATGTTCATAGTTCAGACCGACAACGTTGCCACCAGCTACTTTCAGTCCCAAAAGAAACTCACACCTAAACAGGCGCGGTGGCAGGACTTCTTAGCAGAATTCGACTATAAACTAATCTACAAACCCGGCAGAAGCAATGTAGTGGCAGATGCCTTGAGCAGAAAGGCAGAACTAGCGGCCATCACTACAACCCATTGTGACATCCGTGAATCCATCAAAGAAGGATTGTCACACGATACATTGCGCCGCTACTGGCCATCACTACAACCCATTGTGACATCCGTGAATCCATCAAAGAAGGATTGTCACACGATCCGAAGGCAAAGCGACTTATGGAGTTAGCAGCACAAGGCCAAACACGACGCTTCTGGATTGAAAACGGTCTCCTACTCACTGCAGGAAGAAGTGTCTACATTCCCAAGTACGGCAATATAAGGCTAAAAATTATTAAAGAAAGTCATGATATGCTATGGGTCGGGCATCCAGGGCAGCGACGCACGGGAGCTTTAATAGAGGCAATCTATTATTGGCCGAAAATACGGGATGATATCGAATGCTACGTGCAGACTTATCTTGTGTGCCAATAAGATAAGGTAGAGCAACGCCACCCCGGAGGACTCTTGGAGCCACTCCCCGTAGCTCAGCGACCGTGGGAGAGTATTACCATGGACTTCATCACTGGGCTACCGAAGTCTGAAGGATACGGTACCATCATGGTTGTGGTGGACAGATTCTCTAAGTATGCAACATTCATGCCCGCCACACTAGGGTGTACAGCCAAGGAGGCAGCCCAACTATTCTTCAAGAACGTGGTAAAGTATTGGGGACTTCCAAGGCACATAATCAGCGATCGAGACCCGCGTTTCACTGGGAACTTTTGGAGAGAATTGTTTCAAATGCTTGGCACAAAATTGTACTTCTCCACTAGTTTCCACCCTCAGACTGACGGCCAAACAGAGAGGGTAAATGCCTTGCTGGAGTGCTATCTTAGGCACTTCATTAACTCGCACCAGAAGGATTGGGCCAAGTTGCTTGATGTGGCCCAATTTTCGTACAACTTGCAGTGGAGCGAGTCCACTAGACGGACACCGTTCGAACTCACCACAGGTCAACAACCGCTAACGTCACACTCGTTGCCAGCAACGTTCGAAGGGAAAAGTGTGGGCGCCTACCTGATGGCAAAAGGGTTCGAGAAACAAATGGATGCAGCCAGATCTCATCTAGCTCAAGCGGCCAAATGAATGAAGAAGTTCGCGGATCGGACAAGACGTCCCACAGATTACAAGGTTGGAGACCTGGTACTAGTAAAGTTCAATTCGAGATAGTTTAAGGCACTAAGAGGCATTAATCCGAACTTAGTGCGCAAATATGATGGACCATTCAGGATCCTTGCCAAGGTTGGCAAGATCTTATACCGACTGGAGCTGCCACCAACGTTGAAAGTTCATCCTGTCTTTCATGCAAGCGTCCTCAAGCCATACCATGAGGATAAGGATGATCCAACCTGAGGACAGTCCAGTAGAGAGCCCATTACAATCACTGCCTCATACGATCGAGAAATTAAGGCTATCATCGACTACCAGGCCAAGCAGACAAGGGGATAACCAGTTACCGCAATGTTCCTTGTCCACTGGAAAGGACAGTCGCCAGAAGAGGCCACCTGGGAGAAATATGAAGACTTATGGCAATTTCGGGACAAGGTGCAGGAATTCTTGAGGCAATAGCAATGCGCTGCGGTCATTGCATCATCGGGTGGGGGAGAATGAGACATTTTATTGACTCTACAATCACAAAAATGAAGAAATCCGAGACCACAGAATTCACTGTGTGTCCTTAAGGAATTTAACCTCACAACTTCGACGAACTCAAATTCGGGAACAAAATCACAGTATGACTCGATAGGTTTTATTTGCAGAAAAAAAATGCAAAATGTTTAATGCACAAAAATTTTGTTATTTGTTATTTTTGAAAATGAGGCATTGCCTTAGTTTATATAGCCTTGAATTATGCCTCTTCAGAACAGGCTTGGTGCCTGTTTGGAAAGGCTTGGTAAAGAACGGTTAACAAATTATTTAAACAATAATTTCAGAAAATGAAGAATTTGGTCCAAAAAGATTATCAATCAATTACATCATTTGACCAAATCCAAATCCAAATCCAAAGCCGAGCCGAGCGACGACGATGGTGCGAGGGGAGTCCCTATTCTTAACCCTTTAAGAGCTAGAAGAAGAGCTTTCTAATATAAGCACATAACTTTCCCTTTCTACCACCAATGTGGTATAAAGCTCCTTCCAAAGGAACTTTGCTTTGAAACTTCATTTTCCTTCTATTGTCTTCTTCCCTACATTTCTCATTCACACCAACTTAACTAGCTTTAATCAATAACTAGCTTTAACAATCCCCCACATGAATGGGAATGGCTATATGATGGAAAATATACATGACAAAAAACTGTGTGATTCGTAAGCAAGGATTAATTGCATCTGGATAAGTAGATTTCTCTTTGAACTTTTCGTAGTGACCATATGCCGGGTATACTCGGTCAATCGGTAGATTTGATATCTTTGAATCGTCAAGCTTTGGTGTATACCTAGACAACCACATGTCACACAATTAACCCTTTAACCGTCTTTAGTTCTCATTGTTTTGTTCATTTCAGCCATGAACACTTCCTG